>BQNB010011573.1:0-77596 GCA_026074375.1 Tanacetum coccineum
TCTCAACAAGTTCGCCCAAGTTTCGTTTATGATTCAGGGAGTGGGTGTTTATTAGGGCAGTCTCGTGGATTTCGCCATTACGACAAAAAGGTTCTTAAACACACATATAATATACATATATATGAGTAGCGCATGAACTAATTAAAATCGAGTACGTATCTTGTGTATATATAATAAAAGGGCATTAAATTTGGGGGCCCTCGTTAAACGGTGACCCTGTGCAATAGCACCTCTTGCACTCTTCTAAAGACGGCCATGTTTATTACTACGTAATAAAGTATAACTTAACAATGCATGTATAGATACCTTAAACATAGTCATTTTACATTTTTTCATTATTCGTTATTCAACCATATAAATTTTAAAAATACAAACTTCAAAACATATACATATAATGGTATAAATGGGTCATGCGTATGGTACAAGATTCTAAATATGTAATATTCACTTAAAATAATTCGTTTTGGAATTTCTGTCTATAAAAATCCAAGAAGTAAGAATCCAATGCAAAATGTTTTCTTCAGTTCATCACCCCTAACATGTACATGTTCGATCATTTCCATACAAGGTATCATGGTTTTCCATCATTTCCAAAACCATTTTCTTTAAGTCCAAAACCATGTAAAATGTGTTCAGACAATTCTACTTATAGTTACTTTTAACTACGACATTAATATATTACACATTTGTGGACAAATCCACTGTCGGCCACATTGCTACAGTAACGGGCTCCCATTTTGGGTCAGCCTGATTTTGGTTTTTTTTTAATTATTTTGTTTTTTTTAAATTTGCATGCACAAAGTAGGAGGAAAAAAAAATATTACAAAAGTTTCGATTTATTCAGATAAAAAAATACACGCGGAAACATTTTCGATACCTAATAACTTTAAAATAATCGATATGGTCACAAACGTACAACCCATTATATTAAAAAAAAACTCATATAGTAAAAAAAAACAACACTTTAAACATGAGACCAACACATAAGCCATATAAATTTTTTTTATTACTAATATACATATTTGTCAACAAACTAGCCTAAAATTCGCATAAAATGTGGACCAAAATCTGGCCCAAAATAAAATAAAATAAAAATTAGATCTGTCCCAAAGTAAAAAAAAATATACAAAACGGTCCCTCAACTTTTAACTATTTACGATTTTCTTACACAAAAAATCCCGTAAAAAATTAACAAAAAAAACACGTCAAGTTTTTATTGTTCACAACTTTTTTACATTCATCGGCCCAAAAAAAAAGATATCGAACCGTCCAAAAAAAGAAAATATTCGGGAAAAAATTAACCCGTCTCAACGCAAAAAAAAAATCCCGAATCATACAAAAAAAGGAAATATCCGGGAAAAAATTAGCCAAAAAAAACCCAAAAATAGCCAAAAATCTGGCTCAAAGTAAAAAAATATACAAAACGGACCCTCACCTTTTAACTATTTACGATTTTCTTACACAAAAATGCCCGTAAAAAAATTTACAAAAAAAACACGTCAAGTTTTTATTGTTCACAACTTTTTTACATTCATCGGCCCAAATAAAAAGATATCGAACCGTCCCAAAAAAAGAAAATATTCGGGAAAAAATTAACCCGTCCCAACGCAAAAAAAATTCCCGAATCGTACAAAAAAAGGAAATATCCAGGAAAAAATTAGCAAAAAAAACCCAAAATAGCCTAAAATCTGGCCCAAAGTAAAAAAAATATACAAAACGGACCCTCACCTTTTAACTATTTACGATTTTCTTACACAAAAATTTCCGTAAAAAAATTTACAAAACCGTCCCAAAAAAAGAAAATATTAAAAATTAGCCCCGCATAACGCATCGGCAAAAAAAAAACCCCCGAAACGTAAAAAAAATTATTCGAGAAAAAATTAGCCCCGCCGCAACGCGCGGGTTCATTTGCTTGTAATATATCAATTTTTGCATTGTGTTGTTTTTCTTTCTCCCAAATCCACGGCACAACAACAATTATTTTACTATCCAACCACAACCTCACCTGACATGTCTCTTCTTTATCTTATAATAATTCGAGTTAATTGCATAAATGGTCCCTGTGGTCTGTCGGGTTTATGTAAATATGTGAAATCTAAAAATGACTAGAAAAGTATTAATAAGGGTAGTTTTGGTATTTAACAAACAAAAAAAAATCTTAACTGATAATTAAACACAATGCCAAAAATAAAAACATAAACGACTCGATCAAAAATGTTTATCTCTGAAATCTCTCACTAGTCAAAATTCAATCAGCACAATTATCTCACACAATCACAATCGGAATCCTTAACCATTATATAAATCACGATTTATCAAACAATCAAACCCTATAACAATCAAAATCCTTAACACGAACTGGTTCTGCTATTTTTTTATTTGTTGAAGACCATGGAATGTAAGCTTTATTTCTCTGATTTTGTTAATAATTACAGCATTTATTATTGTTTTTCTTTGTTATATGCATGTGTGTTTTTTAATAGGGAATTTGTATAAACTAAACATTTAGTTTATAAAAAAAATGCATGTGTGTTGATCAATAGGGGTTTTGTATAAACACATGGATAAGTAATGTTTATGGAAGATTTTCGAGTTATACATATGATGTTTTTTGATTCTGATAAGTAGAGTACATGTGTGTTTGGATTTGTGTAAAAATAGGATGTTTGGATTTGTGTAAAAAACAGGAGTGTTTAGATATGTATTAACAGATTTTTATTAACATAGATGTTTTTGTTTGTTGTACACTTAATAGATTTAAGAAGTGGAAGGACGGCCGGAAAGGAAGTAGCTATGAAACCAGATAACGAGAACAAATCAATAGATGTAAATGATGAGATGTCGGACGATGATTTTGTTGACACGGGGGGAATCAGTGCATATGGTTCAGGTAAAAGTCAGTACATGGGTGTTTGGAATAGGGTTTAAATTTATATAAAATTTACTATTGTTAGTATATAAGACGTTTTTTGTATATGTGAAAAAAGATAAAATACAGTAAAGTTGGTTATTAATGAGTAATAAACATTCAGTAGAGTTAGTTATGAATGAGGAATAAACATTGGTGTTTCGATGGTGTTAATTCAATTATGTGATAAGTTAGGGTGTTTGGATTAGGGTAAAAAGAATATGGAATTCAATGGAAATGGTTATGAGAAAGTAATAAACATAGGTTTTTGGGTAGTTAATTAAGGTGTGTTTGATAGGCTTAATTAAGGTGTGTTTGCTAAGTAGGTATAAAATGTAGTTTATAAAAAAATTTAGACTTGGGTTCAGTTGAAAATGCAGTTTGTATGGGTGTAAATTACGTGTAAAATTTAGACTTGGTAGTTAATTGGGTGTGATTGGGTGATCTGATATGTGGATGGCTATTAAAAACAGATGTGTTTGTGCATACATGTTTTCACTAATCAACTATGCAATTGGTAATTGTTTTCTTTTGATTATTACGCGGTGTCCGATATCATGATAAATGCCACAATTGCATATACAAAATATGTATTAATCATTAAAAAACATATTTAATATATGTACATCTTATAAAATTATTTGGTCAAGAACACAAAATCTGTTGGTGTGTATTTTGATCGAAAACATAAAAAATGTTTTCATTTGTGCAGCCTTTTCCATTACACTGAAAATACAACCATGTTACATTGAATTATAGCCATATTGTTGAATTTTTTTTTGGCAAAGGGTTTTACCCCGGTAAATTTACCATATTGTTGCTTAAGTGTGTATTTTGGAACATTGATGTTATATTTAATTGAATTGTAGCAGGAAAAGGCGAGAACCAAGGAAGAAAAAGATCAAGGGAAACAAGTCTGTCAAAATCAGAAAAGAAGTCAGCTAGTGGTAAACCTGTGGGTGTTAAAAAATAGAAACAATGTTTTGTCTGTTGTCTACAACAATGGATGTTAAGTTTGAAATATGTAGATATTGTATTGATTGAATGAATTACATAAGAGATGCAATATCTATTTATAATAAATGCATAGCTTTGATAATAAGCAACATCAAACTCAAAACCTAATGGACCATAAGCACACAATCGGGCTTGGGCCAATGACTCGTCTAACACTCCCTCGCACTTTGAACGGGAGTCTTTCAGACGGACAAACCGGATAGAATGTTGAAATCGCCTTATTCTTCTATTCTTCTTTCTTTCTTCTTTTATTCGTTGATCGTTTGCACGGAGATGGACTTGTATTTGAAAACATAATTGTATACCGCTTCGCGGTTTCCTTTATTTTTTATGACGTTTGCTTTTTTTTCTTACGTCATGGCTTGCTTTGCCTTTAGGAGGGAGCGGCAATTTGGTGGTCAACTTTTGTTGTCAACGACAATTATCTTAGACAACGAGAACAATTCGATGGGAAAGAAAATAAATATATGGTTGATCGAAGGCAACTCAACATATTTTGTGTGTTTTGACGGCTAGGGTTTAAGGTTTATGATATATGAAAATAAAATCCTAAATAAATAAAAAACAAGAAAGTGAAAAAAAAGGATCCCTCCGAATCACCGGCAAGTAGCCGATGACCGGAGGATAGCAATTTATGTTAGTGGATCTTACCTAAAGTTGTGATACCATGTAAAATAACAAAAGAGTTTTATTGATTGAATGAATTACATATGTGTGATAGCATGCGTATTTATAATAAATACATATTTTTTATAATAAGTAACATCAAACCTTAAACCTAATGGGCCACAAGCCACAATCAGGCTTAGGCCAATGACTCATCTAACATAAGTGACATTAAACTGAAGCAAAATCACAACTTATTATTTGAGAAGAAGAACAACATAATAGACAAGGGTGCAAACCTTACGCCGACAACCTTAAGGGCCAAACTTTTTGCATGAATCATCCTCAAGAGGAATGATTTTCGTTAAACTTTTGGGACTTTTAAAGATGTTCATGCCTCTGACAACAATTATTTGTGCCAAAATTAATACCTAAATAGCTTTTATTAAATAACATTTATAATTTGTGCTCGAATCCCGTGCGTTTTCTCACTTTTGGTCCAAAATTCCAAAAAAGGTTTGGTTTTTGTCCAAATACATAGATTCGTTAACTTTTGGTTCAAAAGGACATAGTAATAGTCACTTTTAGTCCAAAACTTTTAGTTAATTAATAGGGATGATTGGACTAAAAGGGGGACCGAAACTATGTTTTTGAACCAAAACCAAATCTTTTTTGAATTTGGACCAATAGTGGAAAATCGCACCCAATCCACAAGGCCAAAAAATGTACTTAACTTAGCTTTTATTAAATAACATTTAGAGTTAAGTACATTTTTGGTCTGGTGGTTTGGAGCGTTTTCTCACTTTGGTCAAAATTCAAAAAGAAGTTGGTTTCAATGCAAGATTGTAAATTGATTGGTATGAAGTCGCATGATTGTCATGTTTTAATGACACATATGATTCCTATTGCAATTCGTGCCAAACAATGTCTTGAAAACAATCACAAAACTATGTTTATTTTTTAACATGATTCATTCAAAAGTGATTGATCCAGAGTTGTTGGATTCATGGCAAAAAGATATTATCCTAACATTATGCGAACTAGAGATGTACTTTCCGCCTTCCTTTTTTGATATCATGGTTCACCTTGTATCTCATATTGTAGCAGAAATTAAGGCTTGTGGTCCCATATTCCTACGTGACATGTACCCCTTTGAAAGATATATGGGTTTCTTAAAAGGGTTTGTAAGAAAGCGGGCACGACCTGACGCTAGTATTGTCGAGAGATATATGTGCAAGCTTTACGCTGGCAAATTTGAGGCCAAACTTTTTGCAAGAATCACCATTGAGAGGAATGATTTTCGGTAAATTTTGGGACTTTTATAAATGATTTGTAACATCCCACCTATTCAGATCACAATATTATCCGCTTTGCTCGTAGGCCCATGACTTTGCTTTGTGGCCCTTATGTAAAGACTTCACGGCACGTCACCCATACCAATACTACTTTCACATGAGTACGCTTAACTGCCGCTTCATAAGAACTCCACTTACTTGCAGTAGACCACAAAACATGTTGTGTCATAGTCAGACGAACTGTAAGTGGTAACGATTATGTTTTATGTTGGTCTAAACTAAACGATACAACTTAAAAATCTATAAAAGCAACACCAGTCGAACACTTTCTTGCCCTCACAAACAAACATCTTACAACATGATTCTTCAAATAAACCCAACAAACTTAACAACTTTTAATCTCATTTCAACTTCCTTAAACCCTAAACCCCATAAACCCTGTAACTACCATAACAACCACCTTCCTGCCAAATTACCCACTTTTCAAATACACCTAAAAAAAAACCATCAAAACCCTTAAACCAAAACCCACCATAACCATCACCCCATCTGATATCTTACGCCTACTCGATACGCTCCGTTTTCCCATACCCGATGCCGTATACATTTCACTTATAAAAGAATGCACCCAGTGCCAAGATTCTAATGAATCGGTTTTAGTACATACCCATATGACAAAAACACGTAAAAAGCGTCTGTCTTTGAGTTTGGTTAACCGTGTTTTGATTATGTATGTTTGTTGTGGAACTTTGGATATTGCGCGTAAAGAGTTTGACGAAATGTCTAAAAAGGATTTTAATTCGTGGGCGATTATGATCGCGGGTTATGCTGATAATGGCGAGTATGAAAAGTGATTAGGCTGTTTGTAAATGATAAGTTTCGGTATATAATGTATAGTTGTGGGAGTTTTCCGGTTAGTTGGATTATGGTGTGTGTGCTTAAGGCGTGTGGGGAGACGATCAATGTGGAGCTTGGGGAGCAAGTTCATGGGTGGTTGATGAAGTCGGGGTATTCGGATGATTTGTTTGTTGGAAGTTCGTTGATTAGTTTTTATGGGAAGATTGGGTGTTTTGAAGATGGGGATATGGTCTTTCATCAGATTGGTTCCAGGAGAAATGTTGTGGTGTGGACGGCTAGGATTATTAATAATTGTAAGGAGGAAAGGTTTCGTGAGGTTTTTGAGGTTTTTAATGAGATGGGGAAAGAGGGTGTTAGGAAGAATAGCTTTACGTTGTCTAGTGTACTTAGTGCTTGTTCTAAGATAAGTGATGATGGGAACTGTGGTGAACAGGTTCATGCTAATGCGATTAAGTTAGGATTGGCTTCAAAGAGTTATGTGCAATGTGGGTTAGTTAATATGTATGGGAAGTTTGGGTTGATTAGTGATGCGAAAAGGGTTTTTAATATGAATGAAAGTAGGAGGAATCGCGCATGTTGGAATGCTATGTTGACTAGTTTGGTACAAAACGGGTGCCTTGTTGAAGCCATTAAGTTCCTTTATCAGATGAGGGCGGCTGGTGTGCAGCCTCAGGAATTGTGGCTAAATAAATTAAGGTCGTTGTGCGGGAGTGAAGTTATAGAAATCAAATAGCCCGTGAGATGGTTAGGCTCATTGCTTTGTTGTGACTTGTGACTTTTGAACCACCCTTTCGTAGCTTAAAATGCAAAGTATCAATACCTATTTCCGTTAGCTGGAATGGCAGAAAGGTCAACTATCTCAACTCCAATGTGCTTAAAATTTGTGTATACACGTCATGTTCATGCCAAAACATAGATATAATCAAGCTGTATGTAAATTTATGACTCTAAATCCTTTGTATGACTGTAGTGCAAGAACAAAAAGGCTCGCTTTCCAACCATACCACGATGCACCAAAGTCATTGTAATGTGTTATGTAAGGTGGCGGTGGAGCTATTAGTTGTAACCATCTTTATTAATTGATATCTCTTGCTCTTTTATTTAGTACAGTGGTTTATATACCGGGATACACATAGTTACACGATGCACCAAAGTGATTGATCAATACCTTTTTAGGCGTTAAGTAGCCTCTCATGTTCCTTTTGCTTTGCCCTTAGGTATATGTCCCCATAGCGTTGCCCTGCTTAGATCTTCGTTGCACTAGTAGGTCTTGGAATTATATTTGCCTTTAGCCCCCTTTTCTTTGCAAGCGTTTTTCTTGGTGTCCTTGCCCATTTGCGTATATGCTTTTATGCCTCTATGTTTATGCTAGTGTCCCCCTTGTCTCTATAGAGCTTTATCTATTCTATATACTCTGTTCTCTTACGGCGTTTGCTTTTATATGTTTTTGTCTTTTTTCTCTAAGTTCTTTTGATGTTATTTACCTATTACCTTTGTATGCTTGTATGGTTGCTTTCCGTCTTATGTCTTTTATACTCCTTATCCTTGTTATTGCACACATGCACATAAATTTGAGCACTCCCACCCGTACACTTACACTTGCCGGAGGGATAGGATCTTTCTACATTCTACCTGCCCCATACCCTGCCCCGGCGGGATTTGGTATGTTGTAATTGATCAAAGTTATCATTGTTTTAGCTGACTTAGAAAAGTACAATTTGTCCAGAACAATAGAATTAGGAATGAAGTCACTGCACACAGTGACAATAAGAAACGATTAGCATCTAATTACGCAACTAATTAGCAATAGACGATTTATATATAATTGCAAGTTGGCTAATTATTGATGGCCTAGTAAAATATAAAGAGAACTAAGAATTGTGTATAACATTTTCACATGTTCCCATCCTGTGTTTCTTCTGACTTTTTTCTCATCAACAACCCCCTGCTAAAATTAAAATATATATGAAGCGATAAGACTTTTGAGCTACTGTGTTTGTATACTAATTCACCTAAGTAAGTTGCATAATTTATATATTTGCCATCAAATTATACTAAGATCATATGCACAAAGACAATCAACAAAATAAAAGGTAGGAACAGGTCCCTAATTTAATGCAATTACTGCACGACATCACAACCAAAACGTCATGAGTTCAAGTCTTAGCTGGGAAACAAGTATATATAGATGTATGATGACTTTCTGACCAGATGCCTTTGATAAAACACTTTAATGAAAATGGTAAATAGCTATTTATATATCCAGACAAGAAAGATTAACAAATTAACACAACAATTATGGCACAGACACGCACTAAAATCTTTGATCTAAAGCATGGAAAAGGCAAGGAGATAATAATGAGTAGCAAAACTAATAAAAAAACACTCGACTTCTGATAATAACTACTGAAAGATATATACGAATTGTAGGATTGCCGCTTCAGTAAGAAATTCAATTTGTTTTTGTTAGCTTAAGTTTTTTTTGGGGGGCCATTTAACTGAATTTAATTATGGCCATTCAAAACTCTTGATGAAGTTGACATGATGTACTACATGTGTGAAAAGAAAAGGAGAAACTCAAATACAAGATGTTTCAATTAATTACAAGTGTAAAATGCAAAAACCATCCTTGTGGTTTGTCCAAATTGCAGATTGAGTCTTTACCTTATTGAAAGTGCAGGCATAGTCCTTGTGAGAAATATTTGGTGTGGGTAATAGTCCCTGGCTCAAAGTGAAATAACTAAAATGCCCTCCGCCTCCAACCCCAAGACACAGGGTATTCTGGCCATTTCACTTTGAGCTAGGGACTATATCCGCACCAAACTTTTCTCACAGCTCATGCACTTTTAAAAAGGTAGGGATTGAATGTGCAATTTGGACAAACGACGGGGACGATTTTGCAATTTACTCTTAATTAAAACTTGACTCTACTTAAAAAACAAGAGTAAATTGCGAAAATCGTCCTTGTGATATGTCTAAATTGTAGACTCGGACTCAGTCTCTACCTTTTCGAAAGTGCAAGTATTGTCCCTGTGGGTAACCTTTGGTGTGAATACCGTATGTGTCGTTGCACATTGGGGCAGGGACGATATCCGCTCGAAAGGTTTCCCACATGGAAGGTGCCTGCATTTTTGAAAATGTAAGGAATCAGCTTGCAATTTGGACATACCATAGGGACAATTTTCTCAATTTACTCAAAAAAAATTAAAATCACTCATTCAGTTGTAGTATTGAGGTGATTGCTGTGGACAATTTTCACTTTGCATTGACTTGTGAATTAATTCTATCCTCTTCCTTCTTTTAGATAGTTTTGCAACCCAAACTCCCTTTTTGTAGCTCACTTTTTTACTTGATAAACAAATAATGTCTTCCCTCAACGATCTTGCTCACCTAAAAATCACCCTTGAAAATATACTATCCGCCACCAACAACTTTGATGATGAAAATATCGTCCGTGTAAATGGATTTTCGAAGGATTACATGGGACACCTCTTTTGGTCCGGTGAGTTGATTGATGTTGCTGCTCGGAGATTAAATAAAGAAAGGGATGATGAAATTGAACAACAGTTTTGGATGGAGGTTTCCATGCTCTGTAGTCTCAAGCATAAAATCTGGCTTTCCATTGTTGGGTTTGTTGTGATGATGAATTAGATGAGAAAATCATCATTAAGAAGCGTCAGAGCAGGGGGAGTCTCGGGAACTACATAGAAGACCCGTTCGAGTTGACATGGGTTATAAGATTGGAGATATGTGTCGATCTTGCGCATGCATTGAGCTACATTCATAATGATGAACCACGCGATTTTAGCGTAATACACCGGAACATTGACAGTTGCACAGTTTTATTGAATGATAACTGGGAACCCAAGTTATCTTATTTTGAACTTTCCATGAAGATTAAAGCATCTCAAAGGCACCATTCTTTTTTTTTTTTTCCCATTAACTGATAAAGTATGGAGTCAGGACGGGTATACTGGTCCCAACATATATAAAGACTACAAGTGTGAACAACAAATCGGACATGCACTCCTTAGGGATAGTATTGTTTGAACTACTTTGTGGTAGGAAATCAGAGCCAGTATATATAAAGACTAAAAGTGTGAACCACAAGTAGTCGAACCAGTATTTGGCTCCGCTAGCCATCTTCCATTATAGAGAGAAAACACTCAGTGATTTAATTGATTGGGATCTATGGAAACAAATGGCTCCTCAATCATTTAGCGTTTTTGCGGAAACAGCATATGATTGCTTGAATAAAGAAAGATCCCATCGCCCAGATATAGGTGAGGTTGTCACAAGACTTGAGAAAGCTTTGGAACTTCAGTTGGGAAATAATAACATGCCTGTAAGACCCTTTTTTTTTCTTTCTCTTTCATGGTTCTGCCATAATGCGTACCGAATAAGTCTCTATTTATTACTAAGTTTACTAATCAGTGTATTTATTGCAATTGATGTTAAAGGATGTGGCTGAAGATGAAGGCAAGGCAGTGAGGGATGGAATCCGGAGTAAGGTATGCACTGTCTAGACTCCTATAATCCTTAAAATATTTTGGTTATTCGGTTTGGATATTATTTTTTCCCGGGTATATGTCATCCATGATTGTTTACGTTACAGTTATTTGTGGCAAAGGTATGACGTTTATTTACTCAAAAACCTGCAAAACAATGTCTCGCCCACTAGACGAGTTGACCCGGCCATCTTCTTTTTCTTTAAACTTGGCATTCTCTATTTGATGAGGGCGTGCATCCCATTTTTTTCTAATTTCTCATGGTATGCTCTCTTTGTAATCTGATTGATAAAAGCTTCAAAAGAAATAAATTTACAGTACAAGTAGGAACCACAGGGGGTAATACCCTGTGTTAGCTGTCGATCCTTCCTATTTCTCTTAATTTAGGCCATACCGGTAATTTGTTGTCAGCTTAAGAAAGTAAAAAAAAAAAAAACTCACGGGTAGAATTTGGAGCAAACATTTTTTAAACTTGATTTTTACAATTTGTGTCCTAGCACTATTTCAAAATGTCCATTTAGGTGATTTATAGTATCATCTTGTTTAAAAAATCATTGCACCTATCTTATATATTTTTGATCAAAATGTCACTTAGCTTAATACATTGTGATTTATTGGCAAGCTCTTCAAATTTAATGTTTTTGGAAGTCATGGTTTTTGTTTTCTATCTGTGATCAATATCTAAAATGATATATTTCATAAAACAGTTCCAACATCTCAAAATAGAGTTAGAAGCTATAAAATCAGCAACCAACAAATTTGATGATGGCCATTGCATTGGAAAAGGAGGATTTGGGAAAGTTTACAAGGGAGAACTCGTCCATCCGAATGGCCGGTCAGTTGTTGCTCTAAAGCGTCTGGATCGTGCATTTGGCCAAGGAAATCCTGAGTTCTGGAAAGAGGTCATTATGCTTTCTCTCTACAAGCACGACAACATTGTCTCTCTCTTGGGGTTTTGCGACGATTGTGGCGAGATGATTCTCGTTTACGAATATGCATCAAAAAGAAGCCTCGACTTGTATCTTAATGACAAAGATCTGACGTGGGTACAGCGACTTGAGATATGCATTGGGGCGGCTCGAGGGCTTGCTTACCTTCATAATCCTGGTCGGACCCAACAAAGAGTCTTGCATCGCGATATTAAAAGTTCCAATATCTTATTAGACGAAAACTGGAATGCGAGGATAGCAGACTTGGGTCTATCCAAGTTTGGTCCCGCAAACCAAAAATACACTTTTCTCGTCTCCAATGCTGTAGGGACAATCGGGTATTGTGATCCATTATACGTAGAGACAGGTTTACTAACTCAAGAGTCAGATGTCTACTCCTTCGGGGTAGTGTTGTTTGAACTGTTGTGTGGGAGGTTGAGTATTGGCAACAGCCGGGATGAGTGCCAACCATTGACCGAATTGGTCCGTAAATGCTACAAACAAAATACCATGGATGAAATCATTTATGGTAATATTAAGGATGAAATAAATCCTGATTCTTTGAAGGCGTTTACAACAATTGCTTATCAGTGTTTGATGAGAGAACAAGAACAACGTCCATTAATGACTAAGGTGGTGAAAGTACTTGAAAGTGCACTGCAATTGCAAGTAAGTTTTTTTTTTTTTTTTTTTTTTTTTGTGTAAGATGGTTTATGTGGTTTTTAAGATATCAAGGATTTCGTTCTTTGACGTTGATGGTTACATGAATAGTTTGTAATTCATGATTTTCGCATACAGTAGTCTCTTAATTAATATCCTTATTAGGATATTAAGAACCATATGTACTTATAACATAATCTATGCCTCTTATTAGGTCTCTAATGTGCCACCGCCACCTAGCCTATCTCCTGTCAGCTTCTCCAAATAAAAGACCTTTTAGTCCTTCGGCGTTAATGCAACAAAGGTATGTGGATTAGTTGAATCGCACAATCAGTGGGACAAAAGTAACACATTATATTATGGTTAGTTTTATAAGTATGTATTAACTTTGTATTGTTACTTTGTAGGTCTCCTTCCGAGAGTTAGAATTCAGCTGGTTCAGTTCCGAACCACACACCGAATGTGAGTGATCGCCAGCACCTGAACGTTTAAGAGGGCGCAGACCAAGAAAAGTCGGACTGTAGTTGATTCAACATTAACACCAAATCGTGTATAGCCATTTAATGTAGTTGTGTCTTTGTATCCTCTATTTCATAGCGATTCATATGTTATTTTCAAGTCATTTGTGCATTAGTGCATATCTTTGATAAAACAATGTTTGGGCTCAATTTGGGCTTTGGAAATGGACCTTTTGGAGTGAAATTCTCTTCACTTGCTTAATTATAGGCTTTAAGCTCTTGGTTTAGTCTACCACTAATATTCAAATAATCCCTTCTTAATCTTCAAAATCTACATATATAGAATCTTTTGTTCCATAATTATTTGAAAATACCTACAAAGTAACATAACAGAACAGAAGCAATATTTGTAACTTAAATAATAATTTATTTATTTATTTAAGTTAAAATAAAGATATTTCTTATGATAAAACATGAACAACATGTAACATAAATTACCATATTTACTTAAGAGAAATTTGATTTTTGACAAAAGTATGTAATACGTGACAAGACAAAAGTTCGGTGTAGAACACCATCCAACAAAAGAACAAATCGCTCAATTACAACCACCCATTTAACTTTGATCCTACGGTTCAGATTATTTGGTATTTTATTTTAATTATTAATAGAGGGGCATTTTGGTAATTATACTATCTCAATATCTCAATCACAGGGGTCGACCTAGTTCATTTCTCATTCACACTTTCTTTCTCACCGAAACACACACAAACCACCATAGCAGTTTGAAGACACCCCGATCCGATCCGATGTAGACGAAACGGAAGAGGATGACTTCGAAAATTATTTTCATGATTCGCCACCACAAACACCTCCACGACACCACCGTCAGCCACCAGCACCGCACCACCCTACGGATCCATTGCGATCTTTAGGCATTCGCACTGAAATTCCAGAATTCGATGGCAAGCTCCACCCCGATGATTTCCTTGACTGGTTACAAACAGTCGAGAGAATCTTCGACCTTCGCGACATCCCTGACAACGTGAAGGTCAAATTGGTTGCTATCAAGCTAAAAAAATATGCATCTTTATGGTGGGAACACATACAACTACAACGGTATCGAAACGGTAAACACAAAATCTCCTCCTGGAATAAGATGCAGCGCCTCCTACGTGCCAAATTTCTTCCACTTACTTTCAAACAGGACGCTTATCTTGACTACCAAAACCTCCGACAAGGATCTCTGTCTGTAGAAGATCTTATTACTGAGTTTGAACGGATGCGTTTACGTTGCGGGGCTGAAGAAGATGAAGAGCAAGTGATCGCCCGTTTTTTGGGTGTGCTTCGGACCTGACTAGCCGTCGCTGGTTTCCTTACACAAATATTATTCTTTTTCAGATGTATGCAGATTGGCTTTGCGAGTTGAACAACAAAACACACGCAAGAACAAATCAGTTGGCCGATTCCAACCCTCTACCCGTACCTCAACTCAACCACAATTCGCCCCAAAACCTGGACCGACCAAAACTGAAACGCCAACCGTTACCACCGCCCCACTTGATACTTCCGGCCCTCTACGTTGTTTCAAGTGCCAAGGTTTGGGTCACCTCAAACGTGACTGCCCGAACAAACAACTTGTGGCATTTGTTGACGATGTTGAACCTAAGTATGACACCGAGAATGAAGATGCATCTGTGACACTTTACCCAGATCAAGGCGAAGCACTTATTGTCCGAAGGGTATTAACTTCTGTTGTCACACCTCCGGATAATGACACTACGTGGCTGCGACACAACATCTTTCGTACTCAATGCACTTCCAAGGGTCGTGTTTGTACCGTCATTATCGACGGTGGAAGCTGTGAAAACATGGTCGCTAAAACCATGGTCGACAAACTTGGGTTACCTACCACGGCCCCCCGGGAACGTACCAACTTACGTGGTTCCGAAAGGTAATCTTGTTAAAGTAACACAACGATGTTTGGTTGCTTTTTCCATCGGCAACAAATACAAAGATGAATTACGGTGTGAAGTTGTTCCAATGGACGCGTGCCACTTATTACTTGGACGCCCGTGGCTCTACGACCATCAAGTCAAACATGACGGTTTTCGTAACACCTACTCCTTCCACAAGGACGGTCTTCACGTCACATTGGCCCCTCTAAATCCTAAGGACGCGACACCCGAGGTAGCACCCATGACGAAGGATGAAATTGTTGGTCTTGCTCGCCAATCGCCTCCGGGTCTAATACTTGGCTTGGTTGTGCTTGAAGAAAACACACCAATTCTCTGACGTTCCACATGAAGGTACTCCCTTACTCACTGAATTCTCCGATATTTTACCGATGATATTCCTGCAGATTTCCGCTCATGCGTGACATCCTCATTGCATCGATTTCATTCATGTGCAACAATTCCAAAAAAACCTGCATATGCATGGGAAACCCAAAGCGGATATTTGCCAGGGGTTCATCTTCATGTCAAGAAACTATTAGACAAGGGTTTGATCCGTGAAAGCATGAGCCCATGTGCCGTTCCCGCCTTACTTGTTCCAAAACCAAATGGCACGTTTCGTATGTGCATTGACAGCCGCGCGGTTAACAAAATTACAATCAAATACCGTTTTCCAATTCCCCGCTTTGACGACCTGTTGGATCATCTCCATGGAGCTTCCGTCTTTTCCAAGATTGACCTACGGAGCGGCTACCATCAAATACGGTTACGTGCAGGGGACGAATGGAAAACTGCGTTTAAAACGCGTGATGGTCTTTATGAATGGACGGTCATGCCATTCGGTTTGTCCAATGCTCCTAGCACGTTCATGCGATTGATGAATCACATTTTCCGAAATCTTATTGGCAAATGTGTCGTCGTTTACTTCGATGATATTTTGGTTTTTAGCACGAATTTGGAATCCCATTTGCAACATTTGCGTGACATCTTTCTTATCTTGCGCGTAACAAAGTTGTTTGCTCTAAATCACAAAAAGTGCCACATCTGTGACTACGGAGGTTATTCTTCGAGATGGGTTACTTTTGCTCGCTCAGGAAACGGAATTAGTATGGACTCTACCACTACAGCCTCGCAGGACTCATCTCTACCGCACTGGCCTAACCCTCCCAAATCGTCCATGCATGTTGTTTGCGTAGTCTTTCACGGATTGGTCATCCATTTACTCCGACCGTTATATTCTCCCGTCACTATTTTAGTCCATGAGTTGCTCCTATCACTGATTGTTTGAAACAGCCCAAATTTGTATGGACATTGGAATCTCAGAAAGCTTTTGATACCTTAAAGAAAGCGGTCACAGCAGCCCCGGTATTAGCTTTACCCAATTTTGAACATGTTTTTCAAGTCGAATGTGATGCCTCTGGCCTCGGGATTGGGGGCGTGCTAAGCCAACAAAATCGACCTATTGCTTTTTTTAGTGAAAAATTTAATGACTCACGCAAACGTTATAGCACGTACGATAAGGAATTTTATGCAATTGTTCGAAGTTTAGAGTATTGGCGCCACTACTTACTACCTAATGAATTCATCCTTTATTCGGATCATCAAGCATTGCGCTTCATCCAAGGGCAGGCCAAATTAAAACCGCGTCATGCTAAGTGGGTTGAGATGCTACAGGATTTTTCATTTGTCATTCGTCATAAAGTTGGGAGTGCGAATACGGTGGCTGATGCCCATTAGTAGGCGTCCGTTTTGACCACCCCGTCTACTGTTCATGTGGAGGGATTGAGGAATCTAAAATGTTTATACGTGGATGACCCGGATTTTAAAGATTTATGGATTAAATGCAACACTACCCCATTTCGTGATTATGTTCGCCGTGACGGTTTCCTGTTCAAAGGTCGTCGTCTATGTGTCCCACTTTCTTCGGTCCGGGAAGCAATCATTCTTGAGGCTCATCAGGGAGGTTTAGCGGGTCATTTCGGACGAGACAAAACTGTTGCAATGGTTTCTGAACGTTTTTTTTGGCCCAAGCTTGTTAATGATGTCGTGAAAGTGTTAAGTTGTTGTCGCATTTGTCGTCTTGCAAAGACTCATCACACTAATCAAGGCCTCTACACTCCGCTGCCTACACCAAATGGTCCTTGGGAGGACGTTTCCATTGATTTTGTTCTTGGTTTACCTTTGACACAACGCAAAAAGGATTCCATCATGGTGGTGGTCGACCGTTTTTCGAAGATGGCGCATTTTCTTCCTTGTTCAAAAACATATGATGCATCTCAGGTGGCTCGTTTATATTTTGCTGAGGTCGTGAGATTGCATGGTGTTCCCAAGACTATTACTTCGGATAGAGATGTCAAGTTCGTTAGCCATTTCTGGCGCACCTTATGGAAGCACTTAGGCGCCAACTTGCAATTTAGCTCCTCTCATCACCCTACAAACGGATGGACAAACGGAGGTCACTAACCGGAGTTTAGGGAATTTGCTTCGTTCATTAGTTGGCGATAATAAGAAACAGTGGGATCTCGTCCTTCCTCAAGCTGAATTCGCATATAACCGTTCCTCACATAGCTCGACAGGCCGCAGCCCGTTTTTGGTGGTTTATGGACGCATCCGTTTACACATTTGAACTGCACCTATTACCCGCTGTGATTCTTATGGTTGAAAGGAGAGCTCAAGCCACTCAAATCAAAGCTTTACATGAAAATAAGTGTGTCAAATCACGAAACATAATTGCATATCAGGCAGTGCCTAACCATCCAACATCGAAAGCATGTTTTTTTCAATGAGGTGATTTAGTTTGCCGATTTACTTGCGTAAGACGTCTTTCCGCCCCCGGGCTCGTTATGGAAACGTTATCAGGATCGTGCCGATGGTCATTCTCCAGTAGTGCCCACTGCATATCGCCTGGTGAACACATACAAGCAGCTCGAATAGCACGATCACTGCTTCCAAGATCTTTGCCTGGGTCGTATGGATTTCTGCCACTTTTTAATGTTGCTGACTTGACCACCTTATGTTGAAGCAGATGATTTTCATGAGTCCTCGGAGACGAGCTGTTTTTTACCTAGGGGAGGATGATACCGATGGGCCTGAGGGTCGAGCCCAGTGGACAAGGAGTTGTTGACGAGAATGAGGCCGGTGGGCTAAGTGTGAATGAAAAAGTTATGGTAACAAAGATCCCATCAAACCAAAGTCAAAGGAGAAGTTGAAGCCATTACAATTCTTTTTTTGGTCAATTTATTATGCCTATTATTATCGGTTTTCTTGGTCCTTAAGTTAGGGATTTAGAATTATCTTGTGTTTTTGTTTCCTATATATATTGTGTAAAACTTCTTGGTTGGTTGGTGACATCGCACTCTAATTCGAAGTTTTCATATTAAACACGTGTTGTGTTCTCTACTCGGTTGGCCGAGAAGAATTTTACGACGACCAACAACCTTGGTTGGCCAAGTGCTCGCCGCCGCTAGGTTTCAGTCCTAGGGTTCTATTTTCCTCCCAACATCCTTATCACATTGTATGCATTTACTTGAATTTTCTTTTAGATTGTGTTGACTTGTATTGTAAACAGCCAAATGGTTGAAAAAACAATGTTTGGGCTCAATTTGGGCTTTGGATATGGACCTTTTGGACTGAAATTCTCTTCACCTGTTTAATTAGTTATGGGCTTTAAACTCTTGGTTTAGTCTACCACTAATCTTCAAATAATCCCTTCTTAATCTTCAAAATCTTTACATATAGAATCTTTGCTCCATAATTATTTATAAAATACCTACAAAATAAAATAACAAAATAGAAGTAATATTTGTAATCTAAATAATAATTTTGTTATTTATTTAAGTTAAAATGAAAGTATTTCCTTATAATAATGAACGAGGTTTCTAACCAGCGCTCCGCAACGGAGACTGTTTTTGACTTAGTTTAGAATGTCGTTTGTTCATTCGTACCGGGTCAAATGGTCATGGTGTGGGTTGGCCTGGTACAACTTACCAATGAGCAAAAATTCTTCCAGTTCATATACATACTTTGTATCATACTGTGGAAATATACTACAGGCGTCAATGATGCATTTCTTGTATTAAACATGGTTAAAGCTTGATTGGACTTGAACAGAATTGTAACTGTTTTTTGCCGGAATGTTTTCACGGAGTAGATTGATCGAGTTGCAAGGTATGTCCCGCCTCTCGGGCTCCGAGCTACTGCCGATCATCTTCTCCGGCTGAATGTTGAAATTCCAGGCAACACAAACAGTTCCCCCAATGAACCCTACCCCACCCCTAAAACCCCCCCCCACCATACAAACCAACCCCCCTCAAATCACACAATCTCCTCTGACTCTGACACAACGCACCTCACCCAGACACAGAGACGCACCCCCGCACATGTGATCAGCTACATACACCAGCCATCAGAGTCACAAAGATCCCACGAACAACGCCACCACCGCGCCATTGCACGACACAATTATCCAGAATCTCACAGAAATACGAAACACAGATTGAAGAGTAATTGGTTAAAGTGATTTGTTATTGACATTGATGAATTACAATGATGAGAGAAGAGAGGAACTTGTTACAAAACCGAATGAATGAGCAATGAATACACGCACTGGTATTTATAGGGCAGAAGGAGGGGTTTGTAACAGAATTTCCCGCCAAAGAAACTTCTAACAAACTTTGACTTTTACTCTGACTTTGACCTTTCTGTTGACTTCCATCGTTGGCTCATATCAGTGAGGGCCGGACCCTTTGCATTGGGCTGTTGATCGTGGCCATATCAAAGTGCAGAATTGCTCTTGAGTCTTGAGTAGGAATGCTGATGTGAACTTAAAGGTAACCTTGATGTGACTTGTTTACCATATTGTGTTAGAGTGGCCGCCTGCTGGTCACTCCCACCCACCAGAGATTTGGACAAATTTCAACCTATCCACTTGAAAATGGGTCAGAGTGTCAATTTGGGTTGAACAATCAAAACGGGTCGAAAGGCACCTAAAGTAAAACAGGTCGAAAATGGTTTAACTTCTTTTGATCTCATAAGTTTCGGGTGTTGTAGGGTCAAAAGGTGATACCTGGTGATGGGCTATGATATCTTAAACAATCATCCGGTCCGTGATGAAAATGGATCAATGTTTAGTGGGACCCTACAACGCCCGTGACTTGTGAGATCATTCGTCTTTCATGGCTGCTCTAAAGTCATTTCTAAGATATTTCTCCCTTTGTGCATATTCATGATCTAATTTTTGGACTTAAAGAGTATCGTGCACATAGTACATCCCGTGCTATGGTTGATATATGCTCTTATGAGCAGACAAGATTAAATATGCTTACATACATGACTTAGAGCCACACCAATCCCCCGTTAATACTTATTTTTAACAACCTAAACAGTCTCCTCAAGGATTGGTCGTTGCGTCATGGACCAAACTTATGGAAATTATATGTGGATTTTATTAAGTTGGATTTGTATTAGTAACTGAAAGCTTTTCCTTGCGGTCCTGTGCAAATAGTGATATCATGGATGTTAGATTGGGGGTGGTACGGTAACTTCTACCAAGATTGAAGAGTGGTGATGTGTTAGAAGCGTTAAATAGGTTAGATGAAATGAGCCGTAAAGGGGGATTTTGCAAATCTGGTGATTTCAAGAAAGCCTGGGAGCTGTTTGATGGAATTTGTTCCAAGGATTTGATACCCGATGGTGTGACTTATGCTGCAATGATAGATGGATATTGTAAGTTCGGGAATCTAACAGTTCCTTTTGAATTGTTTGACCAAATGTGTCAAAAAGGATTCAACAACATTATGTAGTGTAAAATGCTCTTCTCAAGTTTCAAAGGGTGCTGCAAAGAATAGAAAATGGAAAGGGCGTTGACTTTATTTGACCAAATGTTGGAAAAGGAGCTTGCTTCTGCACATACTTACAACACTCTGATTGGTGTTTACTGCAAATTGAGGAAGATAGTAGAAGCGGATGAGCTGTTGAAAGATGTGATCGATAATAAACACATAAAGCCTAATTATGTCAAGTTCAATATACGTATGTGGTGTCAAAAGCGAAAATGAGACGATGAATGTTGCTGCAAATGTTAGTGTCAAACTGTCTTTGTAAATATTTCTTTTTAATGTATAAGCTTTTGTTCTTTGTTGTTGTGGTTGTTGATTATATATGAATTTTCTTGCTGATGTGATCTTATCTTAGTTGTCGACCCGACCCGTAACCCATCCACCCGACCCGGAAACCACCTCACACAACCCGCCCCGTTAACCCGACCCGGAACCCGCCCGCAACCCACCGGTATTTACGAAATAGCCCCTCGCACTATGTGTCAAATTACAAAAACTACCCACGCTTTAAAAAAATTACAAAATACCCCCTCCCCCCACTAACGGCTGTTAAATAACGACCGTTAGTTTAATTTTTTTAACAATTTACGAAAATAATCTTTGGGGTCGTTCGTTACTTAACGAACGTTAAGTAACGACCGTTAGTAACGACTATTAACTTAAAAGTATTTTAGCAATTTACAAAAATAGCCCTTGGGGTTATCGATCTGTTACAGCGTTAGTCCCTCGCGCTATGCGGCGAAGCGCGGGTAACCCACCTCGTTTTTAAAGCTTAAGTCAAGTAGCTTGAGCTGTTTCCATTAGACACGTCATTCAGCATTTGTGGCACCATGAAGGCATGATCACCCAGCCACGTTTCATTATACTCTGCATTACACACCTAGCTAATATGTCATAATTGTTTTACCAGGCACAAGTACGGGCCATAACTTATCTTTTTTGTTTAGGGGTTAGATAACAATGGCATAGTTAGAGGTGACAAGACGGGCATGGTGGTGAAGATGGGACGGGTTGAAACTTGTCAGATTTTAGTATGTGTCAAAATGAGCACGAACAGGTCAGACTGACCCACAATATCTTATCTGACCCCATGTCCCGGTAATCAGATTATGCCACAAACTCGCCAAACTACCTAAGTAAATATTAACGGAGAACAAAAACAGCACCATCATTTCTTGGGCTTGACTTGCAGAATTACAACCTATTGTCAGAAGTTGACATGATATATCGAGTTACAAATCAACAGCTAATCTGTCATTACCAAAAACCGAAGACACTTATGGTTAACTGTGACGGATTTATCAATTGAAAACTAAACCATTAAATCTTTTAAGGCATTTTTGCAAATAGAACAATGGTCATTCAATCTTTCATTTGCCTACAGATACAATCTACACGCCACAGACCAATGTTTAGTTCCCAGAAGCTTCACACGATAACTGTACTCTTCAAAATAAGCTTTTCTACGCTCCACGCTGCAGTTTACAACAGCCTTTTGATAGCTCAATGGCTCAAATGGTAGAACTTGATCACACTCATCTTCATTGGCTCGATCAGAACGCACTAAACTATCCAACCCATCATCCAAAACGATGTTGTGACGTAAATAATCACTAACCTCAAGCAACCTACTTTTGTCATGTTTATAACTTGGATGGTTCTCAACGAGCCACACCGGATTCAGCATATGCTCATCATTACTACCTCCATGGCTATGAATTTGTTCTTGGGTAAAACGGCATCTTTGGTACACGAATCCCCTAAATGACTCATCGGTGGGACTAGACCTTGCATGAGTAAGTGCAATGATACAATTACGCCACACTGAAGAACCAAGTGAACTTGTGATTAACCTCAAAAGATGCGAATCATCATCGGCTTGTGTATGTGTGTCTAACCTATCAACATAGAGCACAACATCTGGGGTGTGTTTTCTTACGAGTCTCTTAATAGACTTGAGAATTTTAAGGTTGTAAGATCGTTCAAAGGGGGAACACTTGAGGCCTGGTGTGTCGATAACTCTAAGTTGGATTCCTTCTATAGTTCCAACTATTTCTTGTATGATAGTTGTGCCTGGATCAAATGCATTTGTCGAGGCTTTGTTTTCACTAAAAATGGAATTTATAGTTGCACTTTTACCAATACCCGTCTTTCCAATAGCTAAAATGGTCAAATGAGAGTCAAAGTCGTTCAATAACCCAAGAAAACGAAGAAGCTTTA
This sequence comes from Tanacetum coccineum, assembly GCA_026074375.1. NCBI lineage: Eukaryota > Viridiplantae > Streptophyta > Magnoliopsida > Asterales > Asteraceae > Tanacetum > Tanacetum coccineum. The sequence goes on from BQNB010011573.1 coordinate 23,252, forward strand.
GAAACTTTGACTTTACCGGCTGCATTTTGACCAGCGTTTCTTCTTGTTCACTTCCATTGATAGTTGCAGACTCAATCTCATTGCCTGAATCTGAAACATTCCTTGCAATGATTCTTTCCAAATTAACGCTTGGTTCATCCGGTTCTGAAAGCTTTACAACCTCATTCAAGCACTCGACTATATATCCCTCGTCTTCGATTGTATCGGCTGGAACAGAACACCTCGTCGAGCCATTCAATCCTTTCATTTCTTCAATATCATTGATATCCTCACCTTCATCACCACTAAAGGCTCCAGCTTTAGTGGCCACAACAACCTTCATCACTGCCATTTCTCCTTCCACTTCACTTAGCCTATTTTTGAATTCGGTTCTATAAACATCAACGACTTCTGGTTCACTTTCATTGACAGTTTTGCTCATTTCATTTAATTCAGAAAGCTCATGAACCAAATTCAAACACTCAACTTTACATCCCTCGTCTCCAATAGACTCGTCTGAAATGCAACCGCTCATTGAACCATATATATCACTGATATCATCACCTTCATCATAACCGAAGATTTGAAATTTAGGGGCCATTTCAATCTTCGTTGCTACCGTTTCTTCTTCCTTCTCGTTTACCGTTTTCTTGGATTGGTTTCCACAACCATCAAACACGACTTCTTGTTCACTTCCACTAATAGTCTCATTGCCTGAACATGAAGCAATTTCTGCATCAATTCTTCCCAACTCATAGCTCATTTCATCTGATCCCGAAACCTTCACAAACTCATTCAAGCACTCAACTCTACATCCCTCGTCTCCACTCAACTTGTTCAACTCACTGATACAACTGCTATCATCACCAGAAAAAGGCCTAAAAACGCCACCTTTACTAAAACCACCACAATCTTTAACATTATCTCCATATGGGTACTTCACAATAGGCCTAAAAACGCCAACTTTATCAAAACCATCACAATCTTTCGCATTATTTGATTCATTTCCATCTGGGCATTTCACAATAGGCCTAAAAAAATCATTTTTATTGAAACCACCACAATCTTTCGCATCATTTCCATTTGGGTACTTAACAAAAGGCCTAAAAATGTCATTTTTATCGAAATCGCTACAATCTTTAACATCATTTCCATCTGGGCACTTCACAATAGGCCTAAAAATCTCATTTTTATCTAAACCACCACAATCTTTGCCATAAGCCCCATGTGGGTACTTCACAAAAGGCCTAATAAGCTCAAATTTCTCAACTCTAGACTGTTCTAACACAATTTCATCATGTGGGTATGTTGCAAAATCATCATGTTCATCATTAAAGCTGCTACTAATATCAACACTACTAGTGGTACTACTATTGCAACTAGATAAACAATATTCAGAATCAGAATCAACTGTAAGTGGAGCTCTAATTGGTATAGAAGAAGAAGAAGAACCTGGTTGGTCTTGTGTTGAATCTTTGTTCATGGTGAAATGAAGTTGATTTGAAGAAGATAGTAAGATTTTTGTCTTTTATTAGGGTTTTGAATTTGGGATTTTTTACTTCAAAAAAGGCTGGATTTTGTGTGGGTTTGGTGGGAAGTACGAGGAGTTATGTTTACAAAAGGTACAAAAGATTCTTTTTGTACTTTTTTTTTACAGTGCAACGCAGTTTTTTATCAGTTTCTGTTCCGTAATTTTTGACAGTTTCATACTTTTGACCTGTTAAACGTTATATTTTTCGTTCCGTTTTCTCCGTGTCACAGTTTTATAACATATACAAAATTATAAAAATACAAAAAAAAAATACCACAGAAAAAACGCAAAAAAGCAAAGGGGGTACAAATGGTGTTTCAAGGGGCACATATAACATAAGCCTTACGAGAAAGAGTTAACTTTTGGTTGGTTGAGGAATCTACTTTGTGTTCATTTGGTGAATCAATTTAACTCAAATTTCTTCAAAAAAAATTAATTCAAATTTATCGTTAGAGCATAACGTACCCGGTTCGGGTGTAAATTTTGGTTTTAACCTCAACCGAACCGAAACTAAAACTTATAAATGTACAAAATCGAAAACTGAACCGAAAATGATCGGTTCGGTTTCGATCAATTCGGCTCAACTTGATTTGTCGGTTCGGTTCAGTTTTCGGTTAGCCTAATCTATCACAATATCAAAAACACCGCTTTTTTCATAAAACCATATTTCTAGTGCTATCGTGCACCCTTTGACCTCACAAATCTTTTTCTTTCTTTTCTTTTATTCAAATTTAAATAAAACAACATATTAAACTTTAAATTAACATTTTATTAACAAAAATAAATGACGCATTAAAATAACGATACATAAAAAAATAACCATACATAAAAAATACAATTTAATGATTAAGAGTGTGTTTAATTGGGAAAAAAATATCCCATTTTATCAAAAAAAATCATTTGACAATGGAAAAAATGAAACCATGTTTAGTCGCACTTTTTTCTAATATTTTCAGAAAAAACAAATTTTTTAATTTCCAATTTTATATAGAAAAATAGAAAATCGCATTTTACTATTTCTCCATTATTTTTCACTTTTTAAAAAGAAAAAATACAACTCCCATGAATTTAGAAACAGACTAAACATTACCTAAGCTTCCATAAATGCTCTATGATATTGTGTCGAAGGTCGTGTTAACATTCTTATCTTGAAGTTCTTTGTTTTTTTTCGTTGTGTCTCGCATCATTCGACCCAAGTACGTTGAATTTTCGGTAGTGGAGAAACGTAGATTTCGTAATACTCACTAACCTCGAATTGTTGATCTTTTAATATCATGTTATGTAATATCATGCAATATTACACTATTTTTTGTTGTGTGTTGACTTGACAACCACGTGCAGGTTGTTGTATAATTTTCCAACGACCTTGAAGGACTCCGAAAGCTCGTTCAATGTCTTTTCTTGCAATTTCTTGAACTCTTTTAAACTTCATTGTTTTTACATCCCTTGCAATAGATTTTGATTTTCCAAACGCATACCACTAAGTATAAACTTCATCAGCTAAAATGTACCCTTTTCCGTATATAATTTCATTTATTACAAATGGAACTTCAATGGCTGTATCGGCAAGAAGATCATCAAACAACGGTGAACCGTATAAATCATTAAGGTCGTTATTTGCCCCTCGGAACCCCAAAATATGCATGCCAAGTCCACAAACTATAATCCGCAACCGCTTTAAGCATTAGATTCGGGTATTTATGAGCACTTCTTTTGAATTGACCATGCAAGGCCTTTGGACAGTTTGCTCATTCTCGGTGCATACAATTAATGATCTCGAGCATTCTCGAAAGTGCATGTTAATTTTTGTGCAATGCGTATATATGTTGGATATCATTTAAATAAAGCTTTCTTAAAAACTCTCCAACGTATAAAGTATATCTGCAATTAGTGAAGTTTAGTAAGCATTCAAGTGAACAACGTTCATCAATTTGCAAGAACTTGTCAAATGCATCGGGAGATGAGTCGTATGTCAATTGGCGTATGAAGGATGTGCATTTAATGATATGACTAATACTTAAACGACTGAGAGCATCGTAACGTTGTTTAAAAAATGAAAGTATTCAAGATGAGGTTGAACATTGTAGTTGGTAATATCATTGACTATATCTTTAAATAGTTTAGAAGTCATACGATACATTCGCCTAAAATTCCTTTTCGGGTATTTTGGTGAATTATTTCGCCGCCAAAAATAGTCTTTTATTAGTCGTTCTTCCGCATCTTCTATGTATCTCCCAGTATGACAACCCGAACTACCGGCTTCTTGATTATCCAAAGCTTGATATTGTTCAAAATATTCAAAATATTGAGAATACCGTTCCATGCCATCTAGAGAGTAAAGATCGATGTCGTCGGGATCCATAGCGTCGAGATTGTATAAATAAAAAACATGACTACTCAAATTTCGGGTATTTTTTGGTACTATCCCGTTTTGGTACGTATTACTGGTCCAAATTTTTTATTGGCACGACTCTTGGTACCGTTCTCTTACCGTGCATCAGGAGTTGGTACCGTTTACTTATACGGAATCGGTTCAGTTGCGGGATTCAGGTTAATATGTTATCCCTATATAATTATATACATTCGGTTCGGTTTACATTTTGCAAAAACTGTATTCAAATTGAAAATCGATTATCTAATTCGGTTAGATTCAATTTTACAACCCGATAGTTCAGGTTGATCACGTTTTGAAAACCGGACCGGACCGACCAAGATCGGACCGGACCAAAGATTTTGTCCAAAACATTCATGTTCGAGTCCATCTGGTCGGTTCGGTCTTCGGTCCGCTTCGAGTTAACAAATCATAATTCCCGATTTTGTGTAAAACCGAACCGAAACAAACCAAAAACCAAAAATGAAGAAAATGATGGAGGACCAAAATATAGTTGATCCGATCCGGTCGGTCCAGGTTTTCGACCCGGACCGGTCCGATCTGTTATACTTGGCCCTACCTGTAGTTGGTTGCCAAGTCATACAAAGTGTGCTTTACTTGCCCACCATTTTATCCAAACAAACAAACACACACACACTTATTGAATGGGCATTTCAACAACTGTGTGTTTATCTCCTCCGGCCAATTTTACCGGAATAATAACTAACTCTAACCGCTTCTCACGTATTCGCACCTTCTATAATAATAAATCATCTTCACTTTCATTCACAAACCTTATTAATCTCAGTTTTAAAACCAAACAACCATCAAAGATGACGTCATCATACAGTGTTCATGTTCACGCTTCTTCCTCATCTACTGGTATGGATTTGTTTTATAGGGGTGTTTGGGATTTGTTTTATACGCTTCTTCCTCATCACGGATCGGTGCGGATTCTGACAAAAACCACACCGCATCCGCAATTGCAGATTCTATAAAAGTATAAACCGCACCATGCCGATCCTGCGGTTTTCAAATGCGGATTTTCGGGTTTTAACCGCACCACACCACATACGACCATTTTTTAATTTTGGGCTTGAACCCAATAAAAATTTTGGGCTTGAACCAAATAGTAATTTTGGGCTTAATGTAAATACACTCTTTTATCCATATTCATTTGAGATAAAACTGAAAATATAGTTAGTAAAACGAAAAATATAAAACTGATAAATACACCGCATCGCACCACACCCCTAAATCTACTTTATACTTTTTAGCCCAAAAAAAACCCGCCCTTTTTAAAAACCATGTGTTTCAATTTTTGAGAGATAATTAGTAAAAATTTGAAATATTTTTATTAAAATTATTATTTATAGCAATTGCGGTGCGGTTCGGGTATAGCGGTGCGGATTTACAGGTAAAACCGAAACCGCACCGCAAATTCGGTTTTTCTTATCTTTAGAAACCGATCCATCGGTTTTTGTCGCGGTGCGGTTTTTGCGGTTTTGGTGCAGTTTGCGGTGCGGTTTCTGCTCACCCCTAACTAATGAATATTTAACCAACTAGACCCATGTTTAAGGTCTCAAATTGCCACCTCTATGAAATACCAAAAAGATCTCGGTATCAATAAACTACCCATTTTTCGGCAAATGTGGGATATTTTTGATGATTTTGCGGTTATAGTAAAATATTTAGCAAAATACGAAGAAACACCCATATGAGATGTGCCGCTAATAATCTCGCAAACTGGGCAAAAAACGCGAATATTTGCATAAAACATGGGTATTTTGGCGAATCCTAGAACTTTTGGGTATTTTCTCGTAAGTGTTTGGTAAAATGGGTGTATTTGTAATTTTCCGTATTTTATATTGTTAGTAGATTATAATAAGTAATTATTGAGTATTTGTTTATGATTAGTTTAAAAACTAATTATTGAGTATTTGTTTATGATTAGTTTAAAAACTAATTATTGAGTATTTGTTTATGATTAGTTTAAAAACTAATTATTGAGTATTTGTTTATGATTAGTTCAAAAGGCGTAAGTATAATTAATGATACTTAATTAGAGCCTTGGTTTTATTGGTGTATCGGTGATGTTCCATAATTTTATATTCCGGATACATATAACAAATGGGTGAAAGAGATGATGAGCCATGTGAAGCCTTTGTGACGACAATCACACTTGCATAAAGTTTGGTACAGTTTTAGGCTTTTTTATTGCTTTCTTGGGCTAAGGTGTTTAATATTAGTCGTTGGGTCGACATTTATTTGGTGATCACCGTTGCGTCCCAGTAAATAATCAAACGGATTTCGGACCCCACAACAGGTGTCCAACACTTTAGGCTAGGTAAGAAAGTCTAAAGTTGTGTAAATTTCATCCAAGTATGTGGGTTTAGACTTCGAATTGGTCGCCGTTGTGGTTAAACAATTTCCAAATGTGTTGGCTCTTATAAAAGGTAACAGCTGTCTAAACATCCATTTCACATTGATACACCTGATCAACTGTTTTGTGTTTGTTGGATAAAGCAAATTGCTTTATGATTATATTGAGTGAAATAAGCAGTTTGGGAGTTGCTAATTCAAAATGCTTATCGAATTATGATTCTTTTACCTCTTAGTTCCTTAAAGAAGCATAATTGTCAAACACTCAAACAACTCCATCAAACTAAAGAATACTAGCTGCTATGATCTTGCATTTGAGGCCATTTTATATTATCATAAATATATGCAGTCTTTTATGTGCTTAACATATCTTTCATTACCGGTTTTACTTTTACTTTTTAATGCTGTTGAATTCACATTTGAACTTCCCTTCGCAAACTTGATGATGTTGAAGGTGCTGCAAGTGAAGAACTAGACGGTTCATCTTCTTCCCATGTTGGAGCAAGTGATTTGCTGATTGTTGGACCAGGTGTTCTTGGCCGACTAGTCGCAGAAAAATGGCGTGAGGTGAGGTCAACAAAAGTTTTATATTGTTATTTATTCACTTTTAATTGGCTATTAATGTTGACTTGTTTTAAGAACCGAAAGCCTTTTTTTTTACCTTATGTGGTTTTAGAGTTTTAAAGTTAGCTTATGTTACACTTGTTTTAAACTATCTGTAATAGCTGGTTACTCAAGGATGCTGCTATTCTACTGTCAGGAACACCCAGGTTGCCAGATTACTGGGGAGACGGTTACTACTGATCACCACGACGAGCTTATTAAAATGGGGATCAATCCAACTTTGAAGGGTGTTAAACGGGACCAGAAGTTCCCTTACGTGATTTTCTGTGCCCCACCTTCTAGAAGCTCAGACTATGCTGGTGATGTCGGGTAATGCACAAGTTTGGAAGTTTTGGCCTTGAGTTACTTTTGTAGTCTAAAATTTTACGTATTCTGTTGTTATTGAAGTACATTTTTGATATGTTATAGTATAAGTAATTGAGATAAAATATTGATATTACGTCTAAAATTTGCATTTTTAAACGCTGATAATTGTCGTTGATTTTAAACAAGCAGGGAAATTGCATCGCTTTGGAACGGCGAAGGTTCTTTCCTGTTTACTTCAAGCTCAGCACCATACGATCGCTACGACAATGGGCAATGCTATGAGGTACTATGACGTGTTGCATTTAACTTAAATCATTCTACTGCTTGCAGAATTTTGATTATTTGTTTACAACATCTAAAACGAGAGTTACTTCTCTTATATTTTAAATTTTAAATTTTCATTTAATTATCTTAACAGGACAGTCCTGTGGTACCGATTGGGAAGAGTCCCAGGACGGATATCCTTTTAAAAGCAGAGAAGAACGTTTTGGATGCTGGTGGTTGTGTAGTTAGGTTGGCGGGACTTTACATATCCTTTTGCACCACTTGAACTTTGGTATTTGCCTGTTTTTTCAAAATTCATATGTGAATCTGTGTATCGTTCGATCTTTAACTCTTTTAGCACACAGTCGATAGAGGAATGCATCTCTATTATTTGCGACAAGGAACAACTGAAGCTAACCCTCATCATCTCGTCAATCTTATCCATTATGAGGTGCTTTTACATTTTTAAATGAACCGCCCAGAGTTGAATATTAGTACGCTTTGAAACATTGTTGAGTTGGGCTGAGTGGCAAACGCTTTTTTGGCGTTGCCCTAATGAATCATACAAATAAATAATGTGATAACACCATTATATAAACAAAATTATCAGAATATAAACTAATTTAGTGTTATAAAACGGTTTATGAGGTTTTATACATTTTGAATACACTTTGGATGACTTTCGCACTGTTTGACCCGTTTTTATTTTAGCCAAGTTTTCCTATTAGAGAAAAAAAATCAAAATTGTCCCGGGTTACCCGTAAATGGGCTGAAATTTTCCCCCTGGAATCGACCTATTTGTTATTATGTGATTCATTATATATTAAAACTATCTGATAATAATTTTATTGTTTGCATCTGTACAGGATGCCGCCTCCCTTTCAGTTGCAATTCTGAAAAAGAAACTTCGCAGTCGGCTATTTTTGGGCTGTGACAATCATCCTGTATCCAGGTCTGTTCTAATCAAGTCTGAATCTCCATGCGGGTAGGGGTTAGGGGTGGGGGGCTGCGTTGACACACAAACACTATTAACTGTTTTGTTACTTTCTCAAAGTTTCGTTTTAACTAAGGATGTGCTAATTACAATTACTAAACCAAATGTTCTTACAATAATAATAATATAGATCTTGAAAGTGTTCAGTGTTGACTGAGTTGACCCGGTCGAGATAAAACACAGTTGGACTTGACCCATACATAAGTAAATGGGTTGAAATTGTCACGTCTAATGGGATTGTCTCTAATTTAACAACATTTATATGCCAGACAAGAAGTGATGGACTTGGTTGCTAAGAGTGGGAAATTTGATCCGACATTTGTGGGCTTCACAGGTAGCTCAGCATAACAAAATATTTATTCTTGGCAAAAGCGATACATTGAGCACACAACTCTCATGATTTTGTACTTTCTCAATGCTGACATCTTTTTTTTTAACTAAGATGTCAATCGAACAAGACTCAGTTAATTGATATTTATGATTACATGATGCTTGTGTAGGCAATGATGGTGTTTTGGGTAAGAAACTGGACAACTCAAAAACACGAGAGGAGATAGGATGGGAGCCGAAATATAAAAGCTTTGCTCATTGTCTTGGGGTAGCCGAATAGCTTCTAGCTCTCTTGTTCTTTTCTTTATTTTCGGGTGATTCATTTAAATGGTTGAACCAACATGAACAAGGGGGAAATTTTTACAAAGAAGTCCTTATTCTTCTAATCATTTTTTTTGCCTGCGGATGACGGTTGTACAGAAGAGTGATTATGAATTACTGGCATAACATGGTATGTATTCAACAAAATTGTCCTAAATCCAGTGTTTGCTCAATTTGGTACATGTTAATTATAATAAATCCTATTACATTGAATTTCGCATTTTCCCCCTTTATTTTGTGTCAAAAATTGCACTTCAAAAGTCGATAGAAAGTAGTTACGAGTAGTGTATAGGGTGTGGAGCAGGGAAGGCCATGGGAAAGGATGCCAAGTCGGCGGGAACAACTAGGTTACTGCACCATTTCTTCCGGCAAATATAAAAAAGATTCCCTTGCGGCATCAGACTCCTGTTAGGTTTTCAAGAGAGAAAATGCATTTTTTTTAAAGTAGAAAAAGTTGAGAGGAAGATAAAGAAGGTGTTTCAAGGGTTGAACTAAAGCTAAGGCGGGATGGAATAGGTAGAAAGTCACCGAAAGATTGTCCACTCACCTCGGTGAGTTCCATCCCTCCCAACACAAGTCAAGGTGACTTCCATCCCTCTCAACACAAGTCACGCACGACTTGTTCTAAAATAGGTGAGCCACTCACCTCGATGAGTTTGAAAATCGTGGGCCCTTTGTGTTTACTATCCGTTAAGTATATAAAAAAAACATTTTTTTAAAAACTCTAATTTTTTACTTATAAATACTCACTACTTCACACATTTTTATACACAACTCTCCCAATTTATTTATACACACTTCTCACGTTCCTCATTTAATTTATGAATAAAAGTTTTTAATTTAGTTTACGTTTTTAATTTATACACACTTCTCACATTTCTCATTTAAACCTTCGACACGTTTTGATCGAACATTTGCCTCGTATTGTTTAGTTTTAGCTTTATTTGTAGTATTTTTTAATGTTTATAGTCTATTTAATGTTTTTAATTTATGAATAAAAGTTTTTAATTTAGTTTACGTTTTTATTAATTTCGTACGTTTGCGTTTACATTTTTAGTTTATGAATAAAATTATTTAAATAATAAAAATGGTGACTAAATGTGAGTTTTAGTTGAAAGGTGAGTTGCTAATATTATGGTTGAAATGTGAGTTTTAAAGTTGGAGAGAGAAAGCTGATGTGGCGCTGACGTCAAGGACGGAGCCAGGGGGCGTCTCGTGGGTGCCCAGGACACCTATGGATTTTTCCGATTTAGTGTTAATTTTTGAATAAAACCATCGATTTTTCCCAAATACATCTTAAATGCACCCGGTTCATTCTAGTTTTAATGAAGTCTTTGTTTTAATTCACTTTTTAACTCTATTATATTACAGTTTAAAAAGTTTGTAGTATCATACCATCTAGCCTAAGGGATGTTTAGGGGAGATAAAAAGTTTGTTTGAGCTTATGTGGTACTGATGTGTCGAGGGAAAACCCGTCACCATACTCTTCACCTTTAAAATCACTTAAAATCATTCTAACTCAAACACATATATGTTATCTAGTTTAGATTAGATGTAGATTTAGCATGAGTGGCCTCTTGTTCTTGGAAGGAAAAGATACCCTTGTATGTCAATAAGTGATACATCCTCGACCTAGTTTTATCGAGGTGGCCTACTAGCTAAAAAGATGTGAGTTCAAGTCTCACGTGAAACACAAGTGAGTATTTGCCTTTCAAATATCGAGTTGGTTAAAGATATGACTAACTTGTATGCATACTTTTTATTTAACGGCAAATGGATTTATATATAAAATATAACTGCTACTAGCAAGACGCTAGAAGCAAAAAACATTACAGACTAGAATAAAAAAACAAACAACGTAATCTAGACTCTACCTGAAGCTTTAACTGCGAAGACTACAAAATGGATGAAAAAACTCTTGCCAATTCCGAGACAAGAGAAAAATCCCCACTCACGGAGGCCGAGCCACCGGTTTTCACTCCGGAGTGATTTTGATGTAGACCCAAACAAGCCCCGAGGAAATGAAACAAATTAGAACCCACGAAGCTAAAATACCAAACAGAAATAAGAGGCTTCATTCACTATTTTACACATGTGTTTGGTCATTTTGTCATTCTTTATTCTTTATCTCTACCATTGATCTTGAAACATATCCTAATCTCTTTTAGACTCATATTAGTTATCCTTGATTATTTTTCTTTAACTAGACGAGTATCTGTGCATAGCAACATGATAGTTGATAATTGTAGTAATAAAAAAAGTTTATGGGTTATAAATGAAAAATAATAAAAGTTTGAAGACTCAAAAATTAAACATTATTTAAACTGAATAAAATTATAATTTTCACATATAGTTTTCTTCATTTTTCAATAAAATCTATAGATATATTCAAGACTTTATGTGTCAATACTTATTAAGAAGCAATCATCTCTTAGAAAGTCAACTTTTAAGTATCATTATCTAAGGGAAGTGATTTGCACACTCCTCAAATTGATTGCACACTCAAAAGTTATGAAGGGTATAAATGTCAAAACATACTACTTTTGAGTGTGCAAATCAATTTGAGGAGTGTGCAAATCATCTCCCATTATATAACATCATAAACACACTTTTAATCCATGTTTTAGGCATAATAGTCACCCTAATCATTTTTCTTTAATATATCTAAGATTCCTTCATATGTCAATACTTATAAGAGTGCTAGCCGTTCGCAAAAAGTGGTGTCACGTCTGTAAAATGGAGAACGGCACCAGATGAATGACACCACATTTGTTGGGGCATTGGTTGGCATCATAATTTCTGGTGCCGTTCTATTTTTTTTATTTTTTTTTTATTTTTTTTTATTTCACATATTATTAAAATAAACATATTACTATAACTAAAATTAAATTCATTAAAAAAACATTACATTAAAAAAAAGACATAAATTAAAAGACAATTCGTCGGGATTAACAAATGGGGTTTGGACATTGGGATAATAAGGCATTTGGTTATATGGAGGTTGAGTGGAGGAGCCCGGATTGTTGTTCGGATTCGAAGACGACCCCGGAATTTGGTTGGTTGGGTCGTTTAGCATACCCGAGATCCAATTTGGGTTGGGATTCATTTTTTGAAGAAAAAAATAAGAGAAGTAGAAAAGTATGTGTTATAAAATATATTGGAAGTGTGTGTGAAATATAAAATAATAAGGATTATAGGATTTTTAAAGGGTAAAAAAGGGATTTTTTGGGGTTTAAAATTCAAAAATCCGCTCCCCCTAACGGATATATTTAGAAACTAAAAATTGAGAATGGGGTGGGCTGGTATGAACGACGCCAAGGCCGAAGTCGAGCGTCGTTCTAAAACCCGGCGCCGTTCTTTGGCTTGGGGCTTTGGCTCAACTGCTCCCCTTGCTCTAAGGACGCGTTTATCTCTTAGAAAGTCAACTTCTAATAATCATTTTCTAACAACACAAACACACTTTAATCCATGAATACCCGACTAATTTGTTTTACTTACATATCTAATCTATTTTCTAAAAATCAAAATGACCCTTTTTTCCTTGCGAGTTTTTTTTTTCCCGTATGTTGGTGCTCGTTTATGCTCTTATGCATGTACCCCCGAAATTTGGTTGGTTGGGTCGTTTAGCATACCCGAGATCCAATTTGGGTTGGGATTCATTTTTTGAAGAAAAAAATAAGAGAAGTAGAAAAGTATGTGTTATAATTATATTGAAAGTGTGTGTGAAATATAAAATAATAAGGAGGTATTTATAGGATTTTTAAAAGGTAAAAAAGGGATTTTTTGGGGTTTAAAATTCAAAAATCCGCTCCCCCTAACGGATATATTTAGAAACTAAAAATTGAGAATGGGGTGGGCTGATATGAACGACGCCAAGGCCGGAGTCGAGCGTCGTTCTAAAACCCGGCGCCGTTCTTTGGCTTGGGGCTTTGGCTCAACTGCTCCCCTTGCTCTAAGGACGCGTTTATCTCTTAGAAAGTCAACTTCTAATAATCATTTTCTAACAACACAAACACACTTTAATCCATGAATACCCGACTAATTTGTTTTACTTACATATCTAATCTATTTTCTAAAAATCAAAATGACCTTTTTTCCTTGCGAGTTTTTTTTTTCCCGTATGTTGGTGCTCGTTTATGCTCTTATGCATGTACCCCCGAAATTTGGTTGGTTGGGTCGTTTAGCATACTAGTTTAGTTTTGTTTAAGTGGGTCAAGAGTAATTTTGTATTGTAAATATAATACAATATATACAAATAATATGTAAGGAATCTTGAGTTGACCATGGCCCATCCTAATTTATACATGGCTCCGTCCCTGGCACAAAGTGAAATAACTAATGTTCATATTGCTTGTTAATCGGTCAGAGATCGGTTTCCATTTAACAATACATCGACATGAATATATACAAAATCAAAATGTTTTCCTACCTATACTCTTGGTATGTTTGGCACAGTGGATTATAGGGCTTGGGCTTATAAAATAAGTCTAAGTTGTCACACAGGTTTATGAAACCTTTTATAAGGCATAAGCTTTTATAAGCCCAAGCCCATAGAAAAGAGCTTATGGGGACTTATAACTAGTTAAGTTACGTAATTACTTTTCGTAATATAATGAATTATCACGTAAAAGCTGAAAATATATGTGAGTTTAATTTCATGTAAGTTTATATGATGTTACATTAATAAGCGTTCAAGTTTAACTAATTTGTCAAACAACTTTAAAAATATAAGCTACAACTTTCGGCTCATATAGAAGCTCTAACCACAACTTCAGCCTCAACCCATTGCGTCAAACATACCCTATATATAAACGGTGCATCATTTTTTTTAATCTTAAAAACTTGAAAAACTTAAAATGATTAATATGTTTAAACAAGCAGGATTACCCGCGCGTTGCTGCGGGCCGTTTATTTTTCCTGTGTTCTTGTGGGACGTTTTTTTTTGTGCGGGTTTATTTTTTCGGTTTTATATTTAATAGTTTATTTGTTTTCTTATATGGGCTTATGTGTTGGGCTTCATAAGTCTTGTTTTTTTTAGTGGTGCAAAACAGGAGCGGTTAATGCAACCTAGAGTTTTACGTTTGTGACCCTGTCGATTATTTTAAAGTTATTAGGTATCAAGGATATTTTCGCGGGTATTTTTCTATCTGAATAAATATGTACTATAGTAATATTTTCCCCCTATTTTGTGCTAACAATTTTTTTTATTTCCTACTAAAAAAACCAATTGAGCCGGCCCAAAATGGGAGCTCTATAAAATGGCCAAAAATGAAAGCACAACAATAGTACATTAATGGAACGAGTAACTAATTATTGTTTATTTTAAACACAAAAACTCAATAACACAAAAACACAACCACACACACAAAACACACAATATCAAAAAAACAACACAAAAAAAAAAAAACACACACATAAACAACACACACACAACACACAAAACAAACATCACCTAACCCACCACCCTACCCCAACAATTATCTCCTTCACCCACTCAAACAAAAAAAACCCCCTAAAAACACCCAAGTCCCCCAACCATCCATCGATTCAAATTTATATAATTTCATTATATTTCTAATATATTATTTCATATTAATATATACTACATTTAACTACCTTCACTAATACTCAGTCTCAATATTTATTAAATATAAATTCTACTACCTCCGCTCTAACACTCACTAAAATCCCCCCAACCTCACACCTCCCACCCTCAGACACCCCCCCCCCCAAACCACACAACAACAACAAACACTTCTATAACTTCAAACTAAAAACACCACATCAATCACCACAACTCAAACTACAAAAAAAATTCTTCACCACCCTATCACAAATCACACCAAATAACAAACCACATAACAATTCAAAATAACAAATTACCATCTCCCCCCCATATCAATACTAAAACCCAAAACTACAACACCACCACAACCAACATCACCTACCAACCCAAAACCAAAACACCAACAACACACAAATACCATCTCTACCCCCCCTACACAACCCCAACACCCAACTCCCCCCAACAAACCCCCTAAAACATTATAACACCCCAACAACCACACAAACACAACCTCCAACCCACATCTATATATCATTTCATCCAACTCTCCAACCCACCTAGCAAACTCACTCTCTCTCACTCTCTCAAACCTCTCCCAACATATCATCTTACCAAGAATTATTATTAATTAATAACGCATATAACAACCCCCTCTACCACATCTAAAATTTACTCTGTAAATTAGCGTATATATTATATTTTATAGAAGATCGCTCCATATGTTAATAAAGTTCTTAAAATAATAGAGTATTAACTATATATAATTTTACTCTAAAAAAGAATAATACCACAATATACCCCCCCCCCCCCCCCCCCCCTAATCCAACCCGCTCACGCACATCTATTATATTGATCTATCATAGTATATAGTACATGAAACATCAATATAAAGATATTCTTCCTCCACGCGATCAGAGCTCTCCCCTCTCCACTCTCCCCCCCCTCTGCGCGCAGCAGCTCTGAGAGAGCGCCTCATACAACACACCTGTCCAGGTTGTGATAGTATAGTGGATAGGTGGATTCATGTGTGCACGCACTCGTATAGCAGGCACGCATAGCGCGATGGCGTAGCCTCACGTTACAGACACGAAAACAGGCCAAGGCGTCGTCTTTAGGCTTGACGTGCAATAAAGCGTGATAAGGCGTGATATAGCGCTATAGCGCAAGGCGTGGCGCCTTTTTTTGAAGCTTTTAAGAGATTTATTTATTTTTTGAATTTTTTTAAAGATATTTATTGGACTTGAGCTTATTTACAAGTATTTATGATTTGGGTTGCATGAGATTCGGGCTTAGTAACTCTATAACTCAATTTTAAGCCTAGTAGCTTACTACTATTGACCATTCAATAAATATTTTTTGCCGCTTTGGGTCACGCCTTAAAAACGCTATGACGCAACGCCTTACGCTAAAGCTTGAGGCTTGGCTATGCCGCTACGTCACGCTTCACGCTATTTATAACCTTGGTTGGACCTCATGTAGCGGGTAATTTTTTATCAGAATAAATCAGTACTTTTTGTAAAAAAAATTATTTTTATTTTGTGCCGAGTATTATTTAATTTTTTTTATATATTGCAAATAAAAAAAGAAAAAAAAACAAATGGACCGGCCCAGAATTGGAGCCCAGTGAGCCGGGTACTGTAGCGTTACTGTTCATATTATTGTAGCATGGCGTCAAAAACGACGTCATATGACTTTTGTAATAGGATATATGATAATATTGTTAATTTAATTTTTAAATCATCAAAATTTAATCATTTTTCGTTTATATGTCATAATATTTTTCCTCGTAATGACTAATACTATAAATTAAACCCGCAAGTGTTGCATTAAAGGTGACACCAAAACTACAATTTTAAAACTATAATTATACGTCGTTATACACCGTCGTCTTGCGTGAGTATTTATTCACTTTTATTTAAAAAATTCTCAGAAACATTTTACTCACAAAACATAAATAAAATAACAAGCAAAGATATCCGCGCGTTGCTGCGGGCGTTAATTTTTCGCGTGTTGTTCCGGGGCGTGAATTTTTTATTTATTTATTTATTTTTATTTTTTTTTTGCGCGTTTTTTTTATGTTTAATAGTGTAAGTTTATTTTTTTCTGCGCGTTACTGCGGGGCGTTAATTTTTCGCGCGTTGTTGCGTTTCATTAATTATTATTTTTTCCTTTAATTTTGTGCGGGTTTATTTTCTCGGTGTCATATTTAATAGTGCGGGTTTACTTTTTCAGTATCATGTTTAGTAGTTTTTTATGGTCTTACGCGTTGTTGCGTGGCGTTAAAAAAAAATTTGTTTATTATTTTTTTATTTTTAATTTTTTCTCGAATTTATTTTTTTGGTCTCATGGTGTAAAATGACACTGTTTAAGTGAATTCGGAAATGTTACCGCGAGTATTTTTTTATCTGAATGCGTCGGTACTTTTGTAACATTTTTTTCCTTCCTATTTTGTGCCAACAAAATTAAAAAAAAACTAATTGGGCCGGCCCAAAATTTTAGGCTAAATTTTTTGGGCTTCTTTTTGGTCCAGCACTGTAGCACTGTAGCTACAGTGCTTAAAATGAACAGTACATGCAAAAAGTCAACCGATCTCAAATGATAAAATGATAATATATATAATGTAATAATATTCCTTCTACTTTTTTAGACAAGACAAATCTCACAAGAAACCTTTATTCAGACCAAAACCCAAAAAATATTCAAAAAAAAAACCCCAAAATGGCGGGCATCTCCGGCGCCGCCACCACCACCACCACCGTCGTCACTCCGCCGCCACTCACCGGAAAACCCACCATCACATCATCCTCCCTCCCATCCTCCTACCCATCACGTTCTATGTCATTTTCACCTTCCTGTCACAAACTCCTCAAAACCCTTGACCCGACCCGACCCGAAGACTTGACCCGAAAGAACCCAACTTTCCCCCAAAAAGACCCATTTCAACAACACCCAGATGAAGAAAACAACTTTTCAGAGATGGGTTTAAGTGGGTTTGAAAATGGTGCTTTTTTCAAGAATCTTGAAAATAAGTCTTTTTTGAAAATTGGGTTTTATTTGATTGGGGCGTTTGTGTTTCAGACTGTTTGTGCTGTTTTGATATTCGGGTCGAAAGAGATTTTCGACGAAAGTGAGGAAAAAGGGAGGTGTTTAGATTTAGGCGTTAAGCGAAACGAGTTGGCGGAATTTAATGTGGTGGAAAATGAGGGTGAGATGATGGAAATGGATGATAGGATGGTGGAAATACGAGAAATGGCGAGGGAAGCTAGGAGGCAAGAAAAGATTGAGGCGATTAGACGTGGTTTAGTTAATGATGACGATGACGACGATGATGTGGATTTTGATTCGGTTGAGAAGAGTGTTAAGGAGAAAGAAGTGGATGGGAGGTTAATGAAGTTGAAGAAAAGTTTAGAAGGGAATTACGAGAAGTTACCGAATGTTAAGGGTTTGAGAAACGAAAGTGAGGGGAGTGACGATGGGGAGGACTTTGGTTCGTTGATGTTTAAGAAAAATTTTAAGTATAAAAGTCCGTCGGTTGATTCAGGGCAATTGCAATTTTTTCATATGTAATATGCTGTTGTCCAAATCACAGATTGCCACAACTTCTTATACTTTGCTGAAGTTACAGTGTTACCATTATACCTTAACATCTCTTCCGTAGAAAATACATTTACGTTTTGAAGATTCCACCACTCAAAGACTTTTTCCATCACCTTCATTGCCTCAGTACAAAGAACTAGGCTATGATCGATAGTCTCACACATCTCATCACAGTTTAGACATAAAATCGAGTGAAGATCGATGTCTTTCTTGTCTAATTACACCCTAGCAAGAAGTCTACCACGAACCGCCCTCTAAGCAAAAATATTCACCTTTTTGGGAACAAGATTATTCCACGTCGTCTCGCTATTATGATTACCAGTGTTGATTTACTTAGCTTCCACGATAAAGCTTTGACGGAAAAGGTACCACTATCATCAAGAACCCACTTCCACGTATCCCTGCAATTCAAAGTAATGCTAGTATTGCTCATAGTTTGCTCCAGCGCTTCCAACTCCCCTACTACTCTACCCCTCGACTCTCTCACCCAATCCCATACCCATCTCCAAGTTCCTTCAGCCCATCTCCCTTTATCCGCCACTACGCCCTCCTTACACCTATCCAAGTGAAACAATCTTGGGAATCTATCCATCAACCTAACACGATCTACCCAATTATCCCCCCAAAAAGATATACACGACCCATCTCCCACTTTCCAAACAAAAGATGAAAAAAAACTTGATACGACCCTGTTAGGGGTTGTATCGGGATAGGGCACCATTTCAAGCGTGTGCTGGCTCCGTCGGAAAATAGAGAGAAAAACTAGAGATTTGTTTATCTTTAACTTTGATTGATTACATTGATGAAAACTATTCGGTATTTATACCAGACAATAACTTGTTTCACAAGTTGACTCACAAGATAACTCCAATAATAAAACAAGATCTTTTTCAACGACAAACAAAATACGAGATACTTTCCTAAACAATAGACCAACATAATAAACTATAATAATTTCCAAACCATGGGTGTATCATTCCCCACTCTTTCACAACCACCTTGTCCTCAAGGTGATGTCTTGAAAATTCTCTTAATTCTGGGATTACATATTCTTCTTTGAATTTCTCTTTTATGCTTTTTGTTGTAGTCAGCATGCTTGTCGTTCCTTAATTGAGGAACGTTTTTAATTGAATATTCAAAATATAACTTGGACCCCAACTCATCAAATAAATATCAACCATCCTCAATTCTTCTTACAGGTTCCCATTTGCCATCAACCTTGCTATACCCAACCCCATCAACATCGTTTAATACACCATTAGGGTTGCTGACTTTGTTGGCACCAACTTTAAAAAATGTAATAATCCCTTTATTCTTCTTTTTTTACCTTGCTCATCCTCGTCTTTCTTAAGATCTGATTTGATATTTTCAAATACTACATCTTCTACTGTCAAATCAACCCTTTTATGAGATGGCAATGAACAACCAAATCCATCATTGTTGGTATCATCATCCGCCTCAGAAACTTGTTGATCTTCAACAATCTTGCCTTCATCATCTTTAATGTTTTTGATCTCTTGATCATCAGCCTTTTTCACTTCTTGTTTATCCTTCACGTAAGGGTCACCAATATTAGTATCAACTGCTTGATTATTTTCGTCCTCAAAACGAGCCTCGTTGATACGGGCTCTGAAGAAGGCTTCTCCCAAAGTTAAAGGATAAGACCTCAACAGTTCCCAAAGTTGTTGGTTTGTGAAGCGTGCTTCCGCTGCACGGGCTAATGAAAAAGCTTCATCTAAAGTTGCGGGGTTTGACATTAAAAGTACACATTGTAGAGCCGGTTTAAGTCCAGAGATATAAAATGATTTAAGTAAAGATTCTGAGATCCTCGTTACTCGGTTTATAAGCATTAAAAACGCACTCTCATATTCGGCCACGTTCCCCTTTGCAATAGTTTAGAAAGTGCGTATCTCGCGTCTTGATCACTGTCGTCCGATGCCATGAACCGTAACTCGAAGAACAGTTTTTTTCCGATGAACAGTAACCATGAATAGTATCCGATGAACAGTACCGTGAACAGTGCCGTGAACAGTACCCTTGAACAGTAACTTTTTTTTGATCCTTACCTCGGAAGCCCTCAACGAGGACTCTCAATGAAAGCACCAGTTAATACGACCCTGTTAGGGGTTGTATCGAGATAGGGCATCACTTCAAGCGTGTGCTGGCTTCGTCAGAAAATAAAGAGAAGAACTAGAGATTTGTTTATCTTTAACTTTGATTGATTACATTGATGAAAACTATTTGGTATTTATACCAAACAATAATTTTACTTTGTCGTATTGCAGGGAAGGAAAGGGACAGAGGTGGGAGATGATGAATAGTGAATGGCGGGTATGGATTTAAGGTATGAGTTTTGGCAACTTTGGTCCCTGAAAGTGTATAGTTGCATTGCATTCATAGTCCTTTTCTTGTTCATGGTTGGTCCTTGAGGTTGGGATAGGATTGCACCGTTAGTCCTTTTGGACTAACATTGTTAGTCCTTTAGGACTAATGGTGTAAAGGGTTTAATGGTTTAGGGCTAACACTGGTTAAGTAGAGATTGGGCCAAACGGTTTAGCAGCTTGGGCTTTTTAAATTTGGTTTTGGGCCGAGTATGGATAAAAAGGATTTGGGCCTTTTTGTTTAAACTTTGGGTTTATGGTCTTCATATAATATACTAATGGGCTGACCCGACCCATTAGATGGGTTCGGGTGGGCCCATTAAGTATTCTTCAGTTACGGCTTCGGGTTTGACCTTTGACTTTTTCGGGTTGACTTTGACTTTGACTTTCTTGGACTTTGGCTTTGATTTAACTTTGTCTTGTCCACGCTTTTCGATTCCGTGCTCGGTTTTATTCGTTTTTGGCTTTGTTTTTCTTCCTTTTGTCGGATATCCATTTCCTGCACAATATAAATGAAAACATACAAATACAATGTATTTTTGGTATGTTTTTGGTCATTTAAGTCCGATTTTAAAGGTCAAATGTATGTGTATTTAAGCACATACCAAACGCCTTTCTATGCAAGAAAAAATGGCGATACCTTGATTGGAAATGATTATTAAGTTGAGTACCTTCTTGTAACATTTGCCTTTTTTTTTTCTTTTTTTTCTTTTTTTTCCCAATTGTTGGTACTCGCTTTTGCTCTTATGCATGTATCCCCTTTCCCTTGTATGCGCTTTTATTATGCCATGCTTCCTTATGTCGAATCGTCAGATTTTTATTTTAGAGTAAATTGCATAAATTATTTTTGTGATTTGTCCAAATTGCATGTTTCGTCCCAAGTCTTTTGAAAGTTTAGGTGATCTCTCTATGAGAAGCTTTGAAGTTCATTTTCGTCATTGGCCCAAGTGAAATGACTGAGGCTCATTAACGTCAAAAAATTGTTTGTCAATCATTAACATTAATTTATACAAAATCAAAATGTTTTCTTATCTATACTATATATAAAGGGTATATTTAAAAAAAAAACTTTAAATGAGTAATATGTTTAAATATTGTTAATTTAATTATTAAATCATCAAACTTTATCATTTTTCGTTTATATCTTATAATTTTTTTTTCTCGCAATGACTACAAATGAACCCAAAAGCGTTGCATTAAAGATTTAAAGGTGACACCAAAACTACGATTTCGAAACTATAATTATTTGTCGTTATACACCGTCGTTTTGCGCGAGTATTTATCGACTTTTTTTAAAAAAATTATCTAGAACATTTTTTTCACACAAAATAAAATAATGTACTCCCAAAATTATAGTCCACGTTTTTTTTTTGGGATGTCTCAATTTAATTGTCCACTACTATAGATAGATAGGAAATTTTGATCAAGTTTACCATATTACCCATAATTACAAACTTTAAAGAAGACTTTAATTAATTAGCTAAGAGTAAAACTGTCATTTTACTAAAAAGTAAGAAAGAAAAAGCTGTAACAAATACAATTTTCTTAAACTGTGTGTTTTTTGTCGAGTGACAATAATTTCGAGACGAAGGGAGTAATAATATTCCTACTACCTTTTTAGACAAGACAAATCTCACAAGAAACCTTTATTCAGACCAAAACCCAAAAAATATTCAAAAAAAAACCCAAAATGGCGGGCATCTCCGGCGCCGCCACCACCACCGCCGTCACTCCGCCGCCACTCACCGGAAAACCCACCATCACATCCTCCTCCCTCCCATCTTCCTACCCATCACGTTACAAACGCCATAATCACCTCCGTCACAAAATCCTCAAAACCCTTGACCCGACCCGACCCGAAGACTTGACCCGAAAGAACCCAACTTTCCCCCAAAAAGACCCATTTCAACAACACCCAGATGAAGAAAAGAACTTTTCAGAGATGGGTTTAAGTGGGTTTGAAAATGGTGCCTTTTTCAAGAATCTTGAAAATAAGTCTTTTTTGAAAATTGGGTTTTATTTGATTGGGGCGTTTGTGTTTCAGACTGTTTGTGCTGTTTTGATATTCGGGTCGAAAGAGATTTTCGACGAAAGTGAGGAAAAAGGGAGGGGTTTAGATTTAGGCGTGAAGCGAAACGAGCTGGCGGAATCGAATGAGATAGAAAATGAGGGTGAAATGGTGGAAATGGATGATAGGATAGTGGAAATACGAGAAATGGCGAGGGAAGCTAGGAGGCAAGAAAAGATTGAGGCGATTAGACGAGGTTTAGTTAATGACGACGATGACGACGATGATGTGGATTTTGATTCGGTTGAGAAGAGTGTTAAGGAGAAAGAAGTGGATGGGAGGTTAATGAAGTTGAAGAAAAGTTTGGAAGGGAATTACGAGAAGTTACCGAATGTTAAGGGTTTGAGAAACGAAGGTGAGGGGAGTGACGACGGTGAAGAGTTTGGTTCGTTGATGTTTAAGAAAAAGTTTAAGTATAAAAGCCCGTCGGTTGATTCAGGGGATAAGCCGAAGGGGTTTGGTAATGGGGCAGTTCGAATGGATAAGGTAAATGATGAGGGGGTGTCGAGTGTTGGTAGTGATAATGAGCCAAGAAATAAGCCTGTGGATACTGAAGCGATAGCCGGTATGTTATAAAGATAGCTATTTTAATGTTCTCTGTGACGTTCATGATTGTTGTTTTTATAGTATAGTCTTGGTAATAGTTTTTGTAGCTAGTTGGAATTGCGAGATCTGTCTGAAGAGCCAATATATATAAGCTTATTGTTTTATTGTTCCGTCACATTATTAGGAAAAAAAAGGGGTTATAGGTACGAGAGGAGGCTACCGAACTTTCTAACTTTAAATAAGGCCACCTTACCATAGTTGGTAGGATCACCTACAACATAACATCGCAATTAAGAATGTGGGATCGCGTATAGGATCGTAAGAATGTCCAGCGATTGAACCCTATTGAAAGTCTAAATCGATTTTTCAGTTAAAAGTAAAGAAAGTATATAGGCCCTCGGTTACTTTTTAGACTTAGCCCAACAATTTTTTTTTGTTTTGCAAAAGCCAATTGGACGATGAAATTAAAGTTAATGCACCATATATGCTCAGGTTGTTTATCCCGCTAAATCGTTAGTTTAACAAATGAACCCGAATCAGTTAGATGTATTGCAGATTTGCAGTAGTACTATTATTATGGTGTTTGAAGTTTCAACCTTGACATTTTCGTAAGGTTATCATATGAATTCATATTTGATATTGAGTAAAAATATAAAACGGTACGATTTATTAACTCATGTTAATAACATATGAAAATTTCATAGGATCTTACAATTTCGATCCGATCTTCCCGATCTAAATCTTGCAAAGACAAGAACGATATATATATAGAAAAAGGTAACCTTAAAAGGTATATATATAGAGATTAGATAAAAATCATTCGAGGAGTTGAAACGTGTAGACTGTTTTGGACTTGCAAATGTGAGTTATGGCATTAATGTTAGTATATCTAAGAGATTTTATATCTATATTATTAATAATATAATACATAGGTACCTCAAAGGAGCTACAGGATAATAACCAAGCAAGCAACATGGAGACAAGGAAACCTCGAGGCTTCGGTCAAGAAAGTAGTGATACCGCAGTATCTACTAAGCAAGATGATTCTAATAGGAATGCTGGTTTAAAGGGCAGAAAAGGTGGAAACAAAAACTCTGCCAAAAAAACCGGTGATATTAAATCTAGTACACCCACTGGCTTTTGGTGGACGAGTCTCCCTTATGTTCTGGTATGTGTTGCACGCTATGTTAAATTGTTAATGCATAGCCGACTTTAATATGTTTATATGTTAATATGTTTTTAATGCTTTGCTTGAATTACTCCAAAAGACTGCGTAAGGATATACTCTAAGTTACTCCAAAAGATGCGTCCAACTCTTGAATTCTTAATGCTTGTAGTTTGCTTAAGGGGTAACATTGTAAATTATCACTGTCAAATGGTTAACTCGCACTAGAAAAGAAAAAGATATAATTTTTCATAATATTCATGCATTAATGTGTTATAGGTTCACATTATGTCTTTCCGAGCATGTTTCCTGTGATTTTGTTTTGCATAAATATTAATCTGCTAGATTATTGTCTCTAGTTTGAGTCATTTTTTAAGCCTTAATAACCGCCTTTTAAAATTGATAATAGTTATATAAAATTGTTAAGATTGTGTATTAGATTTATACAAGTTTTTTGTTTATATAAACATGTACGGGTCACAACTCACAAAATGATCCAATTGAGACACCGAACCATCTTTGAATGTTTGAGATGGACGAAAAATGGTACTATGGCTAAAATGGCACAAATGAAAAAGTGCGTTAGTATGCAAAAATCCCTTTTCATTGAGTACATTATAGTTTCTATATAGCATATATGCAAAACATAATAATAATCTGGTGTCCCGTAAGGATAAATAGAAAAATCGCTTGTTACTTGTTTGTTTTCTTTATTACTTTCATTAGCCGTGAAGCTCTTTTTTGTTCCTGTTAAGCTTATAAGGTTAACAATTTCTTTATCAGGCTGTTCATATGCAAAGAGGCGAAGAAGATGAAGAATCAGGACTTTTTGTTATAAGGAGCGATTCTCAGACCCAAAGCGGGTTAATTCACACTGTTGCTTTTGAAGATCGTGGTGATGCCATGAACTTTTGTTATCTTCTGGAATCCTTCTTTGAAGATTTGGAAGATTTCAGCACTAATATCATACCAATACCAACAAATGTGAGTCTTAAAACTCGGTCTTGGCAGCAATAATCGTTTTACGGATGTGTAAATAATAATCTATATCTTATGAAATTGGGGCATGGTGATGTTATTGTTTTTAAACATTTGGGTCACAGCTTTAAGGGGCGTTTGGCTAAACAGATTCTGCTTTTGATGGTCAGATAAACATTTTCATGCTAGTAGCAATGACCTCATAAAAATTCTTCTAGCGGCTTTCAAAATGCACACCCGAGCACTCCCTTATAACTTTAGAAGCAACATATATTTTTCACCCAACTTGACTTGATTCTTGCGATACTTTAATTTACTTGATGCCTAATTCGTTTTTAGAGTGACACTTGAATAATATTGAACCTCTTTCAGGAGCTCGAAGACGAAATTAATTCACAAATCAGGAAAGTAGTTGTAGTGAAGAAAGGCCAACTTCAGCTCTATGTCGGTAAACCACTTCCAGAAGTCGAGTCAGCCTTGCGCATATTGATTGAACAAAGTGAAAAATCCTGAACACACGTCAACACGCACCACCATTCATATTGATTTAGCTGCTAGTATTTGTGGTCAGTTTTTTCTTATTTTGTTTAGATTTAGGTCAGTTGTTCATTGATATGCCATTTGTAGTCCCTTGTACCGCCTTATGTTTGCATTGTATAAGAAGGGTGCTGGTTTATAGTTTGTAAATTAAACCTAAAGGTTTGGTTTCGGAAATGTGTTTGAGCCTGAAACTTCATTCTGAAGGGATAGTATTAATTGGGCAATGCCAACAAAAGTTTTAACTGCTAGAATTAATACAATTCTAAAAGTTCATAAATTCCGTACAGGTCATTTCAGCTACCAATTAGATAATGTTTGCAGGAAGTAAATTGATGACCATACTTAAAGGACCACAAACAAACGTAGGGCTGTAAACGAACCGGACGAACGCGAACGGAGGTATGTTCATGTTCGTTTATTTAATTTTAGTCGAACAAATAAACGAACGCGAACGCATAATCGACAAAATTGTTTGTTCATAAGGTTCGTGTTATTTAAAATTGAACTTGTTCATGTTCGTGTTATGTGTGCTTTTCATTAATAAGTTAAACGAACGTAAATCGGACATAAATGAGCATGAACGAACATAAATGAACGTAAACGATCATATATAAACGAAAACGGACATATACGAACGTGTAACTAAAGTTGTTATTCTAAACGATCCATATGATCATCTTATATATATAATCATTATCTCAAAATATGATCTTAATATACAGTCATACTACTATATTAGCATCATGAGCACGCATAGTCGATTCTTGCATAAGGAAATCTAAACAACATCATTATCATAGTTAATATTCAACGATGACTCATATAAACGTCTTTTTTTAAAACGTCGTCCAAAGAAAGGTTTTTGATTTGATCTCCATTGAATTGATACTAGAGAAGTAGAGAGGAGGTCACTAAAAACACAAAAATATATCTAAAAACTAACCCTTAAATGTCAAGTGTAAATAAAATATCTAGCATAAAAAAAGTTATTTACTTGTACTGTGACTATTATTGGCGTCAAAATTCCCGCTCATTAGAAGACCAGTTTCATCTTATCACTTTCAACTTATCAATTTCAACTTTTTTTTTTGTCAATTTTCAATTCAACTTTAATGTTCCTATATAAGAAGAAATTAATAAGGAGTGAGAATAATATTACTTAGGGACCTTACAATACTTATCACATTAATTTTATTAATTTCTTTAAATTGGATGTTTTAATACGATACGGAAAACGAACTAACAGACGTACATAATCGGTACGTTTCACTAACGTAAATAACGAACGAAGTGGTTGTTTCATGTTTGTTTATTTAACTAACCGGACCAAAAATTCTTGTTCATGGTTCGTTTCATTTATTAAATAAACGAACATAAACGAATTTCTCGGCGAACGATTTACGAACGGTTCGCTGAACGTTCAGTTCGTTTACAGCCCTAAACAAACGTATATTTAGTCATATACGAGTAGATCACAGTTGCATACCAAAACAGATCGATTGTAATCCCATCCTTTCCCATGGCCTTCCCTGAATACGCATTCACTCTCTTTTTGTATTTTATTTTCATGACATTTCTTATATCTCTATATAAATTTAAAGTTCAAAGAACAGCTATCCCTACAAATTGGCCGATTTTTGGTATGATTCCAGGCGCCATTGTAAACAGCCACCGACTTCATGATTACATCACCGAAGTTCTGGCACGTAGTGGTGGTACATTCATGTTCAGAGGCCCTTGGTTCACCAACATGGACATGTTGCTGACCACGGATCCTTTAGACAACCACCACATTCTGAGCAAAAACTTCAAAAATTATCCTAAAGGTGAAAATTTTCATAAGATATTTGATGTCATGGGAAAGGGTATCCTCACTTCGGATGGTGAGATATGGGCGATGAACCACAAGGTCGTTATGCACGTACTCAATCATGCTGAATTTCAAACTACGCTGGAAACTATTGTTTGGAACAAACTTGAAAGCGGGCTTCTGCCCATACTTGAATCCGTTTCTGGAAATGGTGTCGAGGTGGATTTGCAGGATATTTTTCAAAGGTTTACTTTTGACACGATATGCACGTTACTCTTTGATAATGACCCAAAAAGTTTGTGTCTTGATTTTCCTTTCACGCCTTGTGTAAAGGCCTTGAGAGACGTTGAAGAAGCTTTGCTGCTGAGGCATATCACGCCGCCAAGCCTTTGGAAACTGCAGCAACTTCTGAGGGTGGGGAAAGAGAATAAGTTGATCAATGCAACTAAAACTCTTGATCAATTCATATACAAGTCCATAGACCAAAAACAATACGAGTACAATAACACCGAACACCAAGAGAACAAATTCATATTCATCACAAGTTTCTTGACAGCGTTCAGATATCATAATGGCGCTTCTTTGAATCCCACAAAATTTCTAAGGGACAATATATTGAGTCTAATGGCTGCAGGGAAAGATACCACGAGTAGCGCTCTATCTTGGTTCTTTTATCTTCTTTCAAGAAATACCGTTGTGGAAGATAAGATTCTCAATGAGATTCGCTCACATTTGGAAGTGAAAGTAGGTGAAAGATGGCATGTAAAAGAGTTAGACGAAATGACGTACTTTCATGGAGCTTTATGTGAATCCTTACGGCTATTTCCTTCTGTACCATTGAACCACAAATCTCCGTTACAACCGGACATCCTTCCAAGTGGCCACCAAGTTTTTCCAAACACCAAAATTATTCTATCATATTATTCCATGGGAAGGATGAAATCAATATGGGGTGAAGATTGCATGGAGTTTAAGCCCGAAAGGTGGATTTTGAAGAACGGAGGAATCAAACGTGAGCCATCTTATAAGTTTGCAGCATTTGGTTCAGGTCCAAGAGCTTGTGTAGGTAAGAACATGGCTTTATCTCACCTAAAGATAGTGTCAAGTATGATCATTTACCATTACCATATTGAGTTGGTTGAATGTCATCCCGTGCTTCCACAAGATTCTGTTATACTTCAAATGAAGAAGGTGAGATTAACTAAAAGAAGCAAGTTGAAACAATATCCGAGTGAATAACCTTTCTCCGGAACATGTCATCATAAATGGTATTGAGTGTGTATAAGATTCTGTAAGTAACTCACTCAGTGCCTTTCTGATATTCGTGGCGTTGCTGATGGAATGTTATTTACTGTATGTTTGAGGGTGTGTTTAGGGAGCTTTAATAATCGCATGTGCGTAACCTTAATCTTTTGTAATGTTCATGTTCAATGTTGGTTTATGCTTCAAATATAAGAATTGTTATTTGGGAACATTATTTGTTTCTCAAACATATTGAATATAGTTTTCTTCAAGAGCAAACAGCTCTTTACATGAATTAGAAAGCACCGGGATCTACCTATAAAACGCATAAAAGAACTACTGAGATGCAACAACGATCTACATCTAAAACGGATAAAAGAACTTCTACTGAGATGCAACGAGTTTGGCCATAGCCAATGCATCAATGGCTGACAAATTCGACTGGCAAAAGCTTTGCCACATCTCTTGCTGCTTCTCCTCTTCTTCCTCTTCCACAACCGCCTTGTGAATCAGCAAAACCATACCTCGAGCCGCCTCTCTTGCTTCAGGCAATCTATCTTTCAACAATTCAGCAGACATTTGTACTAACAGAACAAGTCCATATTCTTTCATCTCTCCAACATCCTAAAACAGCGATAAAAAACCTAATTAGATCACTTAAAAAACACGAGAAACAAAAAACTAATAAGCCGAAAGACTCATTTTTCACAATGTGCTTATTTGCATACCATCTTTGAGACACATTGAGCAATTGAAACGGCAGCTTTGGCTCGAACCCTCATATTTCCATGCTTGGCATACACTTTCACTTTCTGTAGCAAAGGGATAGAAGCTGTTGATACCACCATTGTCTTAAGCGTTCTCTCAGCTTCTTCACATACAAACTTTTTATCTTGAGAAGCTTTCAGCAGTAATTGGAGCATCTGTTACAATCAATCAGACATAAAATATTCATGACCAGTTCTCGAGTGTAAATTAGTAATATCAGTTCATTATCATACCACTTGGTCAACAGCATCAGAAGTAGCGGATTCAAGCAACTTATCACCATACGATTTGAAAAGATCAGCAGCCGCCATGATTGCGGTCTTACATAAGGCACTTCTTGGATTCTTCATTGATTTCACTAAAACCATCATAACTTTTTCCCTATTTGCATATGAAACCACATATCAGTAAACCACACAATAGTTTTAAGCGACATAAGATAGGAAAGGATCAGCTTTTACATACAGGATTGGGAGCAAGAAAGCTGAGTGGTACAACGCAAATCGCCTAACGTCGTTCAGTGACTCGCAAACCTTCAGCCAGTCTTTTGACTCCAGTCCTTCCATTAAGCTCTAAGTTCCCAAAAAAAAACAGAGATTTTTAGCATAATTATACAAATCTTTAGATCACAAGGGTCTTGATCATAAATCTCTTTTTAACATGTCATTGTCTAAAAGGTTGATTCGATTTTTCAATAGCTATAATCAAACACACAAAATTACAAACAACCTCTTTTTTATATAGATCTAATATTTCAAAAATTATCAATTAGGATTCTTTGATAATAAAATACAATCTATTTCATCAAATCCCAAAAGGGATGTTCAAACTCAAACAAAAATCACAAAAAGGGTTTTCATAAAAATCCCAAAAAAAAAAGCCATTTTTACATTGAATCTTGACGTCAAGGTTCCGAAAACGCACCTCAGATTTCAGACAAGGACATATTCAACAGCATCAACAACGGGCAACGCCATCCAACGGCGCAAACATTCTCGTCTTGCAGGGAGGAACACAGCCTCGTTTCGCTTTTTTTTGCCCGATAAAGTTTGCAACTTTGATACTTTTCTTGGGTCGTTCGGGCGATATAGGTAAGGTGTTATCTAAAGATCTAAGTGCCATTTTTTTAATGAAGAAGATTTGGAGATTGTGATGCAAGTGTGTGTGTTTTTGAGTGTGTGTTGAGAATTATATGGTGAGATGAGATTTTTTATAAAATATTGGGGAAGAGGGTTTGAGATTTGAAATTGAAAGAAACGTTGGAATTAAAGTGGTTTGTTTGTAACGGTCGTATTTTCTGACTTTTGTTATGATGGGAAGTTTGGTACTAATGAATAAAGGGCCCGGCCCATGGATTTTGACCCATTCAAACATACAAAAAATGACAATCATCAAAAATGGGTTGTTGGTTGCGGTTCGAATCTCTTGAGTGGTAATTGGTTGTTAAGCCGAGGAATTAATCGGATTGTCATTTCTGGTAAGTTTGAATGTATTTTCAGCGAGTTCTTTTTGAGTATTTCCTGACAAAATTTGTAGTTTGCAGCAAGTTTGACCACTATTGACCATCGTTGACCACGATTGACCGATTTACACATATCGAAAAAGTTGGGGCACATAGGCCGTTTTTTTAAAACATCTTAAAATGTTTGAGAAATGCTAAAAGCATTCATTATGGGAGGTTTATGAAATGTTTTTTAACTCTTGTGAAAAGGTTTATCTTTTGTTTCAACCATAGTGAGCTTATACTTTATATCTATGTGGCATGAAGAGGTCTAAGATCCTAGACCTATTCATAATTTAATACACATGTTATGGTTGAACATTTCATATTGTTGTAAAATGTTATATTATTAAAAGCTTTATAAGTTTGTGAGTTGGCATGTTATAAACCTAATGAAAAGCTTCACCATAGTGAATGCTTTAACAACTGACGTTTTAAAAGTAATAGTGTCATTATGACATAAATAGATAATAAAATTTTAACTTTTATGGCATGAATAACTAATGAAAATAGTCTATATCTATACTACATATAAAACAAATTTTATTAAATGCCAAAAAATCAAGTAATACAACTATTTATGCAGACTGTACAACGTTTGATGCAAACAACAAAAGAAGAAAATGGGTTCTAACACACATCGCTGTCCTCATTGAATGCAATTTTTTAAGTAATACAAATTCTTATGCATGATGTACAACATTTTATGCAAACAATAAAATTCTGTCATACATCACTCTCTTTATTCAATGCAACAAATTAATTAATACAAAGATTGATGCACATTGTACAATCTTTAATGCAAACCACAAAGAGTTCAAATTCAATAATATAAACATTCATGCAATATGTACAATTAACCAATTCACAACACATACTGACTGGTCAACATATTTAATGTTATTCTTAAAACACTCATTACTAATTAATGTAATTTTTAAAAGACACCTAAAATGAAAAGTACATGTTATTATACACATTGTACAAACTAATAAAACACACAAAACTTTATACAATTTATATGTTAATACATATCTTCTATATTACTACTATATAATGCATTTAGGACATTCTATCTTCTATACTACTATATAATGCATTTAGTACATTCTAAATATAGAAGTCTTAAAAAATTAAGAACAAAATGTTTTCTTTAATAAAAAAGTAGCAAGCCATTAATCAATGCACTAAGACATTATAATTTGACTCAAAAATCTGTAATAATACTAATTAATTTAGTATTTGTAACAGTCAAAATTAAGTTAAATAATCTTTGTAACAGTCTGGTAATTAAATGATTTGAATTATATAAACTTGTAACAACAACCCTAAAAATTAAATGTCTTCAATTCTATAAACTTATAACATCTCTTTAATATTCATATATAAGCTCAATTACACCACTCTTTTTCAAAAACTAAAAGACAAAATCTATCTTTCACTTCTCTTTAAAATATGCTTTCTCACCTATCTAAAAAATCCTTGATACAACAACATCACCACCACTAATCAAGTTGAAAAATAAAGCACCTGAAATAAGGCAACGGTTTACCAATGAAACCATCAACTCAAAACAGGTCAAATTTATAAACCTAAACAAAACATCAAATGATTTAGCACCGGTGTTATCAAGATCCGGTTTTAGCAACACCACCCAACCAATTAAATATCATCAAAACACCTAAACACAACCGATTGAAACCACCAAATAACCAAACTAGTTAGATTCACATATTTAGATGATGGTTGTGTCTGATATTTTGGTTTGTGGCGGTGGTGGTGTTGATGGCCGTAAGTTTAAATAATAGTGGATATGAAATAATTTGCATTGTTATTGCCTAAATTTATTTTAACTTTAATTATTATTTATTTGTACAGTTATTGTTAAAAAACGTTTAACTGGATAACATGTGCTCACCGCAAAATATAGTTACAGGGTACCCACCGCTGCATTGTGCGGATACCCTGCTAGTTATATATGAGTGTGCTTGAGAAAATATTGAAATTAGTTAGTGATATTTGGTAGTTTTGCCTGAATATTTGATTGTTCATAAACTTTTACAACTAAAAATATTTTACAAACACATGAATCAACAAATTATAGAGTGAGGTGTTATTTGTGTATTAAGAGACTTTAAATTTGAATTTAAACATATGATTGAAATGTTTAAATCTGATTCCATCTTAATGTGAATAAGAAGGTAATAAATTTGAATATGACTTATATAAAGTGTTTGGTTTTGTAAAAAGTTGTCATAATTAGTTAGATTATGTTCAAAAAACAGTTAGATTATTATGAAAAAATTTCACCCATCACAAAACACGACTTGACATCAACACAACAATAAACAGATTATGGTTGTGGTTATATGGGTGGTCGACATGAGTAACTCGTTTAATAAAAGGGTCATGTTTGGGTTGACATTAAACTCGTCAAATTGTGTTTGGATTATCTTATGACGTTTCAATACGAATTACCACCCCTAATTCTTATCATCCTGTACGTTTTTTATTTACACAAAATATGCAGTGACTTTTTTAAGTTACTTTTTATATGAAAGAAAAAGTCGAAACAAGAAAAAAAATACATACTGAAAAAGAAAAGAACAAAACCAAATTATGAGGCATTAGGATTTTTTGAGGCACCTTTTCAACATCTAGTTGAATAAAAGTTTTTAGTCTTTTATGGTTCTTAAGGAGAAAAAAAACAGACACCTTAAATCTTAACTGCTTTTTAATGACAAAACAAAAACAAAGTTATGTAAGTTTGAATAAAAGGTTATTAAGAGATTTGTTTAAAAACCATCTGGGCTAGCTTAGTTGGCCATCAAGGATATCATTGGGTATCCGAGTTTCTCACCAACCTAGAGGTTGTGCGTTCAAGTCTTGCTGAAAGCATGTGTGAGTATATTGTGAAAAAAATTGTCATTTAAAAAAAAAGATTTTGTTTAAAAGAAAACACAACCTGAGTAAAACCAGATAATATAATCAAATATAATGCCACTTCGCTTGTCACATATGTTTCTAGAAAAGAATTAATAAATTTTTTGCATATCTAACATCTCTTTATGAAAATTATTTTGTTCTTTATATAAAGTTTATGCAAAAAGTTTTTATTTTTCAGAAATGACTATGTTAAGGATTTATGATAGTGCTTTATTTGTTATTAGTCGGGTACCCGCGCAATACGAAGGCGGGTACTCGTGTGATTATATTTTTCGACAATAGCAATGTTTTTTTTTGATGAATTGTATTTATAGAAGGAAAAAATTGTTCAACAAATGTTATTATTGAAAATTAGCTTGTTTTTCTTATGAATTTAATATCATTATAAAAAGCTTTTATAGCAGGGTACGCGCGCATTACGGCGACTGACACCTTATAATCAAAAATTTTGTTAAGCGATTATATGTTTCTCACGATGATAACTTTACGCATATAGATAGCTTTAGGAAACAACTTTATCGCACACTATTTCATAAAAAATGGCAGACAACCCGTGTATCACGGAGCAACGACGATACGAAACGGTGGTCACAACTATTGCTAGTTGTTTTGGACGTGTAATATTGTATACAGTAACATTTAAACATAGAGAGTAACGGTTTTAGCGCCATTTGATGGTGTCTATATTGCTAAGTTGTGGTCGTAAATAGTGGTCCATTGCATGGTCGAAAAATGTGGTGTCAGAAAGTCTAACTACAAAAAAGATTAGTTTCTATGACCTGTTTAATGTCATGTAAATTTCATTTAGTGGTGTTTTAAAGAAGAAAAAAAGATAAGATGATTTTTTTCATTTAGTGGTGTTCTAAAGAAGAAAAAAAAGATAAGATGATTTATGCATTATCATTTTGCATCATGTGTTATATTAAGTTTATTTTTGAGTGAGAGATATTTTTAAAATATCATTAATTAATTGTGAATTTCATTTAATTATGTTTTAAAAAGGGAAAAAATGATAAGATGATTTATGCATTATTTTTTGTATCATGTGATATATTAATTGTACTTTGTTTAGTAAGAATTTTGATGATCAATTTTTTATTATCTACGTTGTTGATATGATATGTTTGCGTACTTAAAGATTTGGTTGTGTATTGACTTTATATAATGGCTAGGTTGATGAGGGGTTGAATATATATTTATTACTAATTACTAATAAGCATTGTGTGAGGAAATTTTTTAGGCCATAAAGAGGTTAATGAAAAACGTATGGTCTTTTGTTTAAGTGATGGTTATATAAAAAATTTAAATTTTGTGTGAGGCCCAAATGTTTTTATTGAGGCTTTATTAAAACATTGAATTTGAGACGTTTTTTGTTGCTAGTTTTTTAAAGAGGGTCATGGTGTGTTTTTTAGGTTGTAGAGAGGAAAGAGAATATGTCTTTTATATTAAGTTTTGCGTTGGATTTGTATTAATAATATACAACGGTTACTAATGTTTAAATGGGGGTTTTAATACATAAAAATTCGTTTTGTTTGATGGAGCTATATGGAAAAAAAGAGATAGTTTTTTGTGTTTTTAAAGAGAATATACTGTTACAAACTTACAACTTTATTTTTAATGGACCGTTACAATTTTAGATTTAATTTTCAGAATAGAATGAGCTGTTAATGTTACTATGACCATGCGTTATTTTCATATATATTTAAAACTTTCTTTAATAAACAAGTTAAAATATCTTAATTTTAATTCTTACCATTTAACTTAATGTCTTAAATGCATTATAATATAGTTTAGAAGTTTAAAATAGATACTTATTGATACTTAAATGATGTTTAATGAACCGTTACATATAGATCACATGAATGCACTTAAAGGGACAGTTACAAAATAAGTCTGTTACGAAATAGTGCATGCAGCCACTTTAATTTTCAGTTGGGATGAACAATAATATAATATTGACTAATAGTTTGTTAATTTCCTTTTAAAGAAATATTTGTTGTTGTTAATTTTTTTAAGACTTTCATTTTAGGAATGTCCTAAATCTTTTATAAGAAGGTAGAGAAGTAGAGATAACCCATCAACTAACAAAAGTTCAAAACAATACAAAAAGCATACAAATACAAAAACTAACAAAAATATAAAAAGCAAGTTTACAAACCTTGAAAACTCGTTTTACACGCCACAATTAGATCTAACACAAAACAAAGAAAACCTTTCGCCACAACATTTTCACAAGAACAGTTTAAGGCTAAAACTACATACCAATATCCGGCTAAGACCCAAAAACGAAATCACGAAACCACCATGACATAAACCAAAAACCAGTTCCTATTTGATCTCAATCACTAACCACCACAGTCAAAACCACAAATACAAAAAACACCGACCAAACCACATACTTCAAAACAACCAGTCAAACCCACCTAAACAATATAAATCGGTCGTTGTGACGGTACATGATGTTGGCAAAGGTGGCGGTAGAACTAAATGGTGGTGGCGGCGAAATTTCATATGTGTGGCAGCGGGATTTGGTTGTTTTAAAAGAGATAGCGAGAGATGTTTGTGTTTTTAGAGAGAGAAAACATAGAGAGATAAAAAATAATGATGGTGTATTTTTGTTCAGTGTGTTACGTTTTTATACTCTTTAGGTTTATGATTTACACTTAAGTAGTGTTTCATAGTGGGTTGAAATGGATGGACCGTTACAAATGGACTACATTGATACACTTAAATAGACTGTTACAAATTGACTACATTAATACACTTAAATGAACTGTTACAATATAGACACTTAAATTTTCATTACATTGACCTCAATATTGATAAAACATATACATTATAAACTTTCTAAAAAAAATATTTTTACTTAATTCTATTTTTTAAAAATTAACTAAATGCTTTATAAAGTAGTAGAGATAAATTGATGATAATTAATCGAGTTAAGTCCACAAACTAACAACATACTTTTAAAAGAATTTGCGTTTGGTTCGTAGATAGGATTAGAATCGGATTCGAATTTAGAAAATGTATCAAAGAAATTAAGGAAGAGAGTATATAATTAAATAATCAAATGTAAATATATATTATTGTTTTTAAGTTTGTATGACATTTAATATTATTGTTTGTAAAATATAGGAAAGATTTATAAAACATATGGCTTAGAATGCTAGATGCGCGGGACCCACATGAAAAGCTTGATTCATTCTTCAAAAGTCACCATATTAAACTGGAATCAGTTTTTGTAATAATTAGCTACTGTTGATTGAATATTAGCTGACCAAACTACAAAATTAGAGAATCATTCTATTCAAACAGTGGGAAACCCACTAAACAAACGCCCCTTACTTTTTGTCTTGTTTAATAGTACAACAATGCTTCTTGTTTTTCATTAGAGCTTTGCTATATCCTTCTACTTATCCTTCTACACACACAAATATAAAATATGTTTTTTCTCTACTTATTCTCTCTCTGCATCTAAACCGTTAGTTCTGTCACATGTCAGCATCCTATGAGTAGGAAGATAAGTAAGAACAAATTGTAAGAGGATAAATCATTTCTCTTTTCATTATCACCATCATATATCTTTTTTTTTTTGAAAAACACCATCATATCTTTTCCTAATTGTATCTTACCTTGTCAATATCATCCTTGTGTTCTTCAGATATCTCACATTAATCTCACTTGTATAACACCCTCAAAATCGGGTCGCAGCGAAAAGGTAACAATGGGGTGCTAAACAAATTAAGAAGAAAAAAGTCAAATTCTATGATTATACACGGATACTCTAAGTTGTAATAAGTGCGCGGACTTTATCTACAAACTCTATTTTATAAGACATCATATTACAACTTTTTGTATTATTGTGCGTTTATTATAGTTGATGATTATTTGAGGTTTTAAAATTCTATAATTATACACGGATACTTGTTTAATTTAAGTTAAGACATTATTTTTCTTGTCCAATAAGCATGAACACACTTTCTTTAGTTAATCAATCAATTAATAACAATAATTTCTTTTTCTAAAAAAAGGATTAACATGAAGAGTTAAAACCTAATCAATAACATTCATGGATCATCATCATCACCATAACAACAACCACCACGTCATAACTAACAGAAATGACGTCATCATCACAACAATCATTTCTTTGTTGATCATTTATTACACATGATCATGATATATGCAACTTGTTGTACCAATGTTATATCCTCTTTATGTAAATGCACAAATTACCATGTTAGCTCATTTATGAAAGATTATGATCTTTCTGTATGTTCATTT
This sequence comes from Tanacetum coccineum, assembly GCA_026074375.1. Lineage (NCBI taxonomy): Eukaryota > Viridiplantae > Streptophyta > Magnoliopsida > Asterales > Asteraceae > Tanacetum > Tanacetum coccineum. The sequence continues at coordinate 61,746 of BQNB010011573.1, forward strand.
TTGAACGAGAAGTTAATGCTGAGAATGTTGTGAGTATGTATGAGAATTTTTAAAAGATACTTAAGATATTACATTAATACCTCTTTGACTTTTTACTCTCTTATTAAGCTTACTTGACCCCAGCATGTTCAAAAGGATACACGAGAGGATTTCATCCTTTTATGAAATGTTCTTGCGTAACATTGCTTGTCCTAATAATTTTTCTTTATCGACGGACGGAAACCTTTGCAATAAAACAAATTTTCGGCCTCCTTTTGTTTTATGATGGCAATCGACCTTGTAGTAGGTTACCTTCGTCTCAAGAATTTAACTCTTTTATGAAAAGAAATTTATAGTAACGAATTAAAAGTGTTAAATTGATATTTTTTCATAGAAAGGGCTAAACATAACACTAATGTTGTGTTCTTAAGATTTTTTTAAAAAGGAAAGGAAAGGAAAAGAAATGGAGTGATTGTACTAACTTTTTGTGTTCTCTAGTTTTTTTAAAAGGAGAAAGGAAAGTGAATGAAAAAAAATGGAAGGGAAATACAAGCTTTTTTTTTGTCAAAACTTTCCTCTCATATTTGGGAGGATTTGGAAGGAAAGTATACACTAAGCTTACAAAAACTATTATGTTGACCGAATTACCCATGTTCTTTTTATGTTCTTGGTCCTTTTAAAGGGTAAATTGGTAAATTCATATTTCTCATCTATTTTCTTTCTCTTCATTCATTTTAAACTTAAGAAAACAAAACAAGTTATTAACTTTCCTTTCTTTTATGTTACTTTCCTTTCTTTAATTTTCTTTCTTTTCCTTTCTTGAAGTAACTCGAGAACAGAGTGTAACGGTTACGTATAAGATGTAAGGACATACATTGAATATGTGTACTTAAATAATGAACCACTTACCTTCTGCACGTATAGTTACTTCAACCGACCTAATATAGCACTTTTATATTTTTTTTTCACTTCTAAACATAGCCGTTAGAGGGGAAGGTAGGGTGGGCCCATCGCTCGACGCCATCCCACCAGCCGAGACCATGTCGCCAAACACAAGGACGGACCCACATGGATTCCAGGTGTGGCACGTGCAACACCGTTTTCAGATAATGAAGTGCAATTTTTTTTAAAATTGTCGTTTATTTAGTATGTGCAACCCCCAATATTTTTTTGCTTCTTTCATTCTTACGATGTAACTTTGGTTAGCCCAAAAATGTCTTTTGTGCAACACCCTTTTGATAATCATGGGTCCGTCCTTGGCCAAACACCATATCGAGGCTCGCGTTTTCGTCCCTTGCATCGTCTAAACCAGCCCACACGATCGACTTTCGTCTCTTGTTTTTTTAATGTTTTTTTTGTGTTCTAGTGGGTTATGTAGAAACTCATGACATCACTTTTACTCATGTCACCACTTTTATATAAGGGGTGATGTTTTGTGCAATGTGATAAATTCTAGTGTTAGTGATAAAGGGTACAATTGGTGCCATGAGCAAAAATGATATGCGTGTCAGTGTCACCTTAACATTTTTTAATAACACCATAACACCAAAAACATCAATCTCTCTCATACAAAAATGATGTCATGAGTAAAGTGATGTCATATGTCCGCACATAACCCACTAAAACTAAAAAAAACACAACAAAAATTGGAAAAAACCACAGGGCCGTATATTTGGTGCTAGACACGATGTCATCACCTCTAGTGTGGATCGTCGCGACATTGTGTGGACTGGTCGACCAACCAAACCTAAAACCAGGGACGGATCTATTGTTTAAATATGGGGGGCAAGTGCCCCCCATGGCTCGTCGAAAAAGTCAAAAATTTAGTGTAATTTTGACCTTTTTTCGAAAGTGCCCCCACTCGAGATTCAAATTGCCCCCCACTCACGTACTAAAACCCAAATTCAACACTTTAAAATCTTATAAATCCTTATCTCTAACTAAAAATACTCGATTTATCATTTCGATCTTAGTTTTTTCTTCCACATTTTGTTGCCATTGCCAATTTTTTTTTGCCCCCCACAAGCCATATTCCTGGGTCCGTCACTGCCTAAAACCCAATGCTCTCATAAAAGAAAAGTGCTAAGATAACTACCTTCGTCTATTATCTTATTTTGACTTTTTTAAGTTTTTCTTTTTCAACTTTGATGTTTAATATTTTTATTTGTGTTTAATAATACTACATGAAAATTATAACAATAAAAATATATTTAAAAACAATCTATTCATATAGTTTGCCTCATGTATTATATGGGACAAAGAAAATTATTTAATAATCAAAATTGAAAAAAAAGACTTAAAACATTAAAAAAAACTAGTTGAATACCCGTGCATAACGGCGACGATAAAAATTGCTAACCCAACTCTCTTCGCAACTCCCTACCCGCTTAGAAGAATTCGTTTGGTTTTAGGGTTTCGTAGCTTTCCCGCAACATCAATTAACTCATTCTGCTGTATCAAGCACACACACTCATCTTACCACACAAACATAGTCTCCAAAAGTAATATAACTTTTACGAATCAAGTTTGTATTCAAATTAAAGTTAAAGTTGTTAAAAAATTCAAAATAATTCCACTAAATATGTGAAAAGCTAAAAATTAATACAAATATATCAAAATGGATGTTGAATTAAAAATCACAAAATTTTAGAAAATATAGTGAAATTAAATCATAAAAAAAATAAATAGATAAAAAGATATTTCAATTTAAAAATAAAAGTGATTTTTAATTAAGAAGTTAAACATGTCACTTACTATTAATGGTGATTTTTCTAAAATAAGAATGGATGGTCAAGATTGCAACCTTCTTAATACTAGTTTGAATGCCCCGGTCTGCACAACGCACGGGACTTAGACATTATTTTTTTTATAATATATATATATATGTATATATATATATATATAGGGATGGGATCATGAGAAAACCTAATTTCGGTGGAAAACCCAGAAAAACCAAACAAATGCCCTAAAAAAACCAAACAGATGCCCTAATTTTTTCAGGCTAAAAATTGTTTTTTCAGGCAAATATGGCCTCGATTTACTCTCTGTAAAAACCCAAAAAAATCAAACAGATGCCCTAAAAAACTAAACAGATGCCCTAAAAAATCTTTTGTAATATCCTAAAAAATTAAGGGCATCTGTTTGGTTTTGAGTTTATTTATAGACCAATTATATCTAGGCCAAATATTTGCCTGAAAAACCAATTTTTATCTGAAAAAATTAGTGTATCTGTTTGGTTTTATTATGGCACTTTGTTATTGGAATTCTGATTTTTCTACAAATATGGTTTCCTCCTGCCTAATTAACCCATCCCATTATATATATATATAATAATAATATATATATATATAATTAATATATATATATATATATATATATATATATATATATATATATATATATATATAATATATATATATATATATATATATATATATATATGATTTTTATTTTTTCTGTATTATAAGTTATGTAAAGAGTATTATTGAAATCATATGAAGAGAATAAATTTATTAAATCTTTTATATATTACGTAGATTTATTAAATCTTTTATATATTACGTAGTAGCATAATTAGTAATTTTTTTTCTTTTGATTTACCAGTTTTCGGACTCGATATTGTGAGTCAACTAATCCCAGCGAAACTACCCTTTTAGGTAGCCAGGAGTCGGCTCAAATGAACCTTCGAGGCCATAAGGGGAATTTATTTTCTCCTCGTTATATTAGAACCATTGACTTTCACTTTAGAAAACATGTCAATGAAATAAATATTTTTTCAGAAATTCAATTGTTAGAATAGTGCGTATTAAACCAAAAAAAATGTAATTTATTCTAAACCCATCAATGAATAGCTAGAAAACCTTAGCTAGAAAACCTTCTTTTTTATATACTATAATTTATGTGTTTTGGTGTTTTTCTATTTGGTTGTACAACATGATTTTATGCCGACAATGAAAAATCCACTAAAAAGTCTTCGGGAAAATTTGGATGTGATTACATAAATAATGATAAATTTTTGTTGAGAAGTAAGAATCGTTTGCGTTTTGTTGTTAATTTTAAAATTAAAGTCTAGTGGAATAAAGTTTAAAGGTTATTTGTTAATCTTATTGAGATATAATATAATTGTGTAAATTTATAAATAATTTACACTTAACTCATAATAATTGTTATTTGAATTAAAAACACTACAAGTATTTAATAATATTACATACTCTTTTTCAAGTTTTTGTTTTCAACAAATTGACACATAAATTTTTTAAGATGTTTTTTTCTTCGCATCCAAATTCTCCACAAAATTTTTTTAATTTGACCAAAGTAGATTCAATTTTGACTTTTATTATTGTACAAGTCAGGTCGCATAAACGATTTGCCCACATGGTCAAATCAAACATATCGATATTGTCTTAATTTTTAATATCATAAGATTTCAATTGTTGATAGAAAAAAATCAAAATGATGATAAATATCTTTTATTATATAAAAAATAAATATAAAAGATTAATTTTTAATGAGACCCACCATTGTGTAGTAGTATATAGTATATAAGACAATAAAAAAAGTGACACACTCTTTTGTTGTCCAAAGACATGTGAACACTTTGATATTTTTCCATGAATCACAAACACACTTTCCTTAATTAATCAATGACTAAATTAATCACCATTTATTTTCTGGTAAAACAATTAATCCCCATTAATATGAACAATTAAAACCCTATTTATCACATTAAATTTATGGAACATCATCATCATCACCACCACCACCAATCATACAGTGCAACAACACCCACACCCACGTCATCACCAGTCCAAATGACGTCATCATCACAACACCAACAACAACAGTCTGATGATAGGAATAACGGTGGTGAAATGATTCGATTGGATTGTAACTTGAATTCGTTATGTGATCATATACAAACAGAGGGTTTTGATAATGGGTCGTTTTCTGATGTGGTTGTGAATGCAATGGGTGCTACTTATCGTCTTCATCGTCTAATTCTCTCTCGCAGTTCTTATTTCAGGTTTTTATTTGTCTGTTCGTGTTCGTTTATGTTCGTTCATTAATTAGATACTAATGGGGTGGTGTTTGGGACTGTGTATTAGAGGATATTATCTAATTTTTGTTAAAAATCCTGATTTCTCCAAAATGAACCTGGTCCCGAAATTTTGGTATACCTGGGTTTCCGACTCGACATTCCGAGCCGACTAATCCCAGGGTGACTATCCTTTTGGATAGCCCAGAGTCGGCGCAGGTGAACCTCCGTGGCCAATGAGGGATTAATTTTCTTCCCAGGGTTCGAACCCAAGACCTCTTGGCACTTTCGTCATAAGAGGCTAAACTCTTACCGCTGGGTCACCCCCATTGGTTACTAGTTTTAATTTGTTACTAATATATGTCTTTTTAATATATCAAACGAAATATATGTCTTTTTAATTTGTTTACTAGTTTTAATTAAATCGTACATTTTGGTTCATTTTTCTTTACTTTATTCTTGGAAAAAATTCGTGCACATGATGACTCAGAGCCCTGGTCCGCCCCTGATTGGTACGTGTGTGTTAGTCATTAGTGGGTGTTTGGTATTTTGGAGGAGATTGGCTGATTATTGCGTTTGCGAAATGCAAATGATAAGAAAACACTGTTTGAAAAACAAGTGATTATCTGCGTTTTCTTAAAGACAAAATGCAGTTTTGAAAAATGCAAGTTGGGATCGCATGATCTGTTGTGAAAATACATTTCCAAACACCCCCATAGTGTTTAGTTAGTATAATTTCATTTATATGTTGTATGCGTTTTCTAAGACACAAAACGCAGGTCTGAGAACGCATGCTTTATTTTGAAAATGAAATCCGAAACACGTTTGTGTGTTATTGGTGAATTCATACCTATGCTCGTGTGTGTTAGTGTAAAATCATTTGTATGTGTAAGAGTAAAATTAAACAAAGTAAAATAATTTTGCTGTGTGCAATCAAAGCAATGAAGATTGCTACTATTATTGTGTTAAAGCATATCCATTTATAGTGATTTGGAGTAGTTTGGAAATTTGGAATCATACAAGTAGACGACGCAGTAAATTTTCAAATTACGTTGGTGATGACCACAGTTACTTTTTCATTGACATGAGCAACAGCTATTAATTCTGATAGAGATTGGATAAAGGATTTTAGACAAAATTTATATGATTTGCATGTGCTAGAATCAATAATTAAGCTTATTCGTAAGCTACCCTAGTCCCCATTTGACAAAAATCCTAGTTTGACAATTACACTTATAATGTCACCTCATTTTGTCTAAATATTTGCTCATGGCATTAAGGTTGCATGCATTGTGTTCTGTAGGAATATGCTTCATGGACCATGGAAAGATGCAACATCACCAGTTTTGACCTTGCATGTGCATGACAACAATGTTAACAGAGAGGCGATTGCTATAGCTTTGGCCTACCTTTATGGAAACCACCCTAAACTTGATGACAGTAATGCATTCCGTGTTCTTGCTGCTGCGTCCTTTCTTGACCTTCAGGTATCCCTACTTTCTTATTAAGTATCTACTGGCCCTTATATTGGTAAATGATAAAAGGGGCGCCATAGTGAGACTCTATGCTCGAACTATTGATACCAATAATTATGTGATTTGCTTACTAATATGATATATGTGCACTTTTAACACTGTACTTACGTTCTCATCAGATATGCCTACTTTAAAAATGAATATGATAGTGAAAAGGGCTTAGAGCAAAAACGAGTCTGTTTTTTTCTTACCATGTTTTGTAAGAGTACGCTCTGGACCATTTATCCACAAAACTCTATATTATATTCCTTTTTGATTGGCTGCCAAAATAATTCTGCTCCGTGTTTGATTTAAACGTGACTTTTCTTGCAGGAATTATGTGCAATTTGCACCGATTTCATTATATCTGAGCTCTGGACTACAAACTTCTTAGCATATCAGGTATGACGAGACTAATGCTTCTTAGTAATGTTCCATAATATCATATTTCCATTACTTGACATTTTTATGTTTACTGTAGGTGTTTGCAGAGGGGCAAGATTATGGGTTTTTACATGGAGAACGTGTCAGAATGCTTGGATCTGGGGGGGCTATCTTTGCCAAAGTGGAGCCATGGAGTTGAAAGAAGTAAGAAAGGAAGTCTAATCAATTTTTCATTATATTTTATGTAAACCAGCGATAACCTGTTAAACGCGCACTGAACCAAGGAATGTGTTTGTTAATCTGTTGTTAACTGCGTAATTTGGAAGGAGTATATAGTCTTCTAGAATTATTTTTGATATACTGATATTCTAGACCAAGCTTACTGATATTCTGCATCATCATCTTTTTGACCGACAGGTGCTTTCAAAGCTATCTTCTCAAACATTGCATGCGTTACTGACCTCTGATGAACTATGGGTCCCTAGTGAAGAAAAACGGTACGAGAAATTTTCGCTATTCAATTAATTTTTTATAACGGAGTCGAGTTTTTGTAGCTAACAAGTGTCTCACATACCATTTAAATAGGTTTGAACTGGCATTGTACATTCTTCTAGCAAAAGGTGCATTCAACAAGACAGAACTCTCTGAACAATGCGGATCCATGGGCAGAAATACCCATTCAGATTCTTCTAAAGCACATGGGAAGAAGCTGGCCAGTGATATTAATTATCAAATAGCATCATCATCTGAAATAGGTCGTTTGAGTTTAGAAGATGATGGAGAAAGCCGTGTTGCTGCTAAATCCATTTTGGTTGAGCTTGCAGATCGGGTTGTAGATTCCCAGAACGGGCTAAAAGAATCTGGATGCGATCAGTTCAACATTAAGTCAAAATGTCAATGTAACAGTGCACAAAGTTCTGCCACTCCTCGCGCTAATGAAATGATCCACTCTTCCTCGTATCAAGACATGCCAATTAACGGTGATATGGCGCCAATGGAAGGGCCATCGGAAGAGGGTTCCTGTTATCAGTTGAACAATAATAGCTGGCTTGGTGGGGGGCAAAGATATGGTAATGGTATGAGCTCTTCATGTAATGATGACATGTCAAATGAATGGGGAAGATGTGGCATGCCCATGTCATGGGGTGGTAGAATTGTAGGCAGAAGAGAGTTGAAGACCTGTGCGAAAGGCATTTGTGGGCTGACCAGCGATGAATACGACACGTTTGTCAATATTTTTGAAGGAGGTTCTCTTTTATACTGTAACATGACTTTCGAGGCGCTTATAAATGTGAGGAAACAACTAGAAGAACTGGGCTTCCCCTGCAAATCTGTTAATGATGGTCTTTGGCTACAGGTCTGAAACTATAACTTATATAATTTTTCTTGTTTAATAAGTATATTGTATCTTTTATAGAGGTGGCAAAATGGGTGGGTTGGGTAAGAGTCAACACCGTACAGTGTGGTTGTGTTGACCTGTTGTTTTGTGTCAAATATAATCACATAAATTGTTTCATATCAATAATAACTAGGGGGTTAATGCACAAAACTACACTTTCTCGACCCGTTTGAATTATTCGGCTCATTTATTTTTTAGCTTACCCATTTGACCCGTCAGAGATAAAACATAACCCACATCGACCCATATTGAAGTGAATGGTTCGAAATTGCCACATGCTGTATAGTCCCTGTTATGTTGCTTGTCGAGAACACATGCAGGGTGTTTGAAGCCAGATTTCTAGCTTAGCATATTATATTAACCCTCATTTACTAGTTTTTCATCTTATTTACTCCCTTTGAACATTTTGAAATTATTTACACATTCGCTAAGGTCCAGAAATATGTAAAAAAGTAATTCCTAGCTGTATAGTTAACTTTATTTTCCGCCACCAGTGTCTGTGTTAAGTGTAATATGGAATTGGAGTTCCTCTTTTCTGAAGTGAAATGTGTTTATGTTTACTTGTAGACACTTTTGAGCCAAAAGGTGCATGAAATTGGCGCAGATACCTGCAAAAGTTGCTGTCTTGTTAGTATGGCTTGTCAATGTAGGCCGCAATATGGATTTGCACGCAGTGGTTATTACATGCAAGAGCAAGATCAGAACACTGCAGTCACCGGGATAGGAGATGTATATCTTACTGATTCCTCTCAAGGTGAAGTAAATGGACACTTTCGACCAGTAAGAGTGCACGTGAGGGGAACTAACGATGGGTTGGCAGGTATTGGACGTGGATCTACGTATGTGCCTGGAACCGGTTGGCCTCCAACACGTTTTGTCTTTTCCCGTGTGCCGTTTCATATGGGCAATAGAAATTGCCAACAGTCTCCTGGTAATGATGATCCAGAAAATAGGGTTGACCAGAGTGGGGAACATGGTGGTGATGGGTTGACTGCTTTGGTGGGGCTCAGTCAAGGGACTAGTAACGCAGATGAAACAGATGCTAACGGGAGATTAGTTGGACATTCAGTTTCGGGGCCGAGTAGCAGTGGGGTTTCTGTGCAGATGATGGATTCTTCTGAGCATGCCATCGGTGTCGAATGGGAGAATGAAAGTAGTTCTATTTCGTTGGATATGAAAACCCCTCTGGGCCACTTCCCTCCTTTCCGATTTTCGTAAGTTTTTAATTTTATTTGCATCTAAATATCTTTTACGGATAATGTATAAGGAGGCCACACAACTATTCAACTTCAGTTAATGTTAGCTAGTATAAAAAAGTTTGATCCAAAAAATTGGTCTAAAAACTTGGTGTATACATTGGAGTTGAAACATACTTGGTGCGTACCGTGGTCCGTGGAGATGCTCTTATAGTCATATTTTTTAATATATGCAACTTTTTTGTCTCCCGCATTCTGATGGTCTTTTGTTTGTCACATAGGGTGGAGTTTCTGGAAGTTCATCGGCTGAACGATGGACAAGTTAAACACTCTCCAGAGTATTTCTATGCTGGTTCCTTGTGGAAGGTATATTTATAGCATCAGTTGATTGATTACATTTCTTGCTCATTGCAAAAGCCTATGCAACTTTCTATTTTGCTTAAACAAATTGGTTGTGTAGGTAAGTGTTCAGGCTTTTAATGATGAAGATCTTCAAGGACGTCGAACTCTTGGTAAATTTTTATCTTACTGAAGAATTCACTTTTACTAGGTCAGTAACGAGTGTCTATGTAACAATAATGATAAAACTTAATTTATAATTTCAGGTTTGTTTCTTCATAGAAGGAAAGCAGAGATGCCCGAATCACTTAGAAAGGTTTGTGTTAATGAAATTATGTACTAGTCTTCAGATATTAATGAATCATATTGTAAGCAACTTACCAGCGATACCCCTTTAGGTTCATATGTACGTGGATGCTCGTGAGAAGGTTACTGCTCGTTATCAGGTGAAGTTCTTGTTAAACCGGACCAAATTTTTAAAAAAATTGAAATTATTAGTTTATCAAGGAATAGACAAAAGTAACTTTTTAGGGACACAAAGATTAAGCTTACTTAATATATAAATTTCGCAGCTAATTTGTCCATCAAAAAGAGAAGTAATGGTGTTTGGGAGCTTTAAACAACCCGGAACCCTTTTACCAAAAGCTCCAAAAGGATGGGGTTGGCGTACTGCTTTATTATTTGACGAGCTTGGAGAACTTCTACAAAATGGGTCCTTGAGAATAGCTGCTGTCGTGCAACTTATATGAGGTAGATTTACAGTGTCTCGAGTTTTGGAGAAGAATATAATTATCGAATGAGGATGTCCTACCTATTCTTTTGGATAAACTTGCATTTAGAGATACTGGTATTCGTTTTACATTATGGAATTTAGTACTTATTATAAGTAACTTGATAATTTTCCCCTCGGTAAGGCGGGAAATTTGCTTCATAGCAGTGATTTAATGCTGCAATATATTTAAGAGTCATCTACACTGTTTATGGTAAAGTCTTTTGATATGTAAATAGCAATAAAGTTCGTAATATAGCACATGTATATATTTGATTCGATTCTTTATTTTAGTTTTATAAGTCATAAACATGTATATAGTTTAGTTTCATTGGGTCAAACCTGAACCGGACCGAAAAAAGGGGACCGGACAGATACCTTTTAGCCCAAAAGCACGGACCACAGACTGAGGACTGTTTGGACATCGTCTCCACTGATCTCCGACTTCCACAACCGTTACCAGTGTTACACTTCTTATATTCATGGCAGTATCAGATGTTATTAGCTTAGTTGTTATGGTTTGTTTTATTAGTTGCTGTGGTGTGATGGGGTTCCGACTTTTATGCCGATATCAAAGAGGGTTACATAGAATAAACAGTGCAGTGAATGGGGAATGGTTTGTGAGGCTGAAAGGGAAGGATTGGTGATGTGGATAGGTACTAAAATGGACTTCGGTAAGCGCAGTGGACGCAGGTGAGCAGATGCCAAAGGCATTATTGGTCGGTTGTACGTAAGACCGGACCGGACCGACCCAGACCGAGGACCGAACATGAGGCAAAAGACCGAGGACCGGACACGAGGCAAAGTATATTTTCACTTCCTAACTTACAAATATAGAAAGCAGAAAAAAAATCATTGTCATATGATTCATATCATTATAGTTGGATTATTTAACAAAAGTTCAAACATCTAAGCAATATCACAAAACTAAAAAAAACTTGTTTATAAAATAATCACCTAAACAGAACAAAAAAAAAAGTTCGAGCATTATTACCCTTAACTTCAATTCATTGTGTCGATCATTTTAGACCTAACAAGTCTGTCGCATACCGGAGTTGGAAAATCCGGGCGTAACAAGTGTTGCTTCTCTTCGTAGTTGCAACGTTTCCTTGCAAACTTTAAGTATTCATCCACAATCTGGTTTTCAACTTGTTCTCGAGCCGGAGTGTCATTAGGATACTTGTGATCAAACTCATATTGTGACCTTACGTAATACTCGATTCCAAGCAATTTTGTCTTCATTAGAAATTTAAAATCGTCGTGTGTTGTAATAGAATACAAGGGTTGTGGACATGAACCAACAAAAACGTATATAATCGTCACAGAAATACACATGACTAAAAACACAATGAAGCAGAAAAATACGAATATCACAGGCCCGAATAAGCGCAACTCCGAGGCATTACTTGTTGTTGGTTGAGTAGGCAATGGTGGCGCGCTCGGGATGTTAATACGTGCATCCATGGTTTATTGTTTGACTGCTACTAATACATGTAACATGACCATATAAACATGAAAACATCAATATTCTTGCTAGAAATCGAAAACAATTTTTTTTTTCTAATGGTAAAAGTAAAAGGCACTAACCTTACGTATGGATTCGATTCGAGAGCTGTTAAGTTTTAATAAAGACTTAAGTTTTTTTTTTTATATATATAAAGAAAGAAAATACTAATTAGAGTCACACTAGTATTCTAGTTGGACTAAAAAGAGTATTAATTCTTCATAATGGGCTGGTTTTAGCCCAATTTATTATCTTAAGCCCATATTCATATAAAAATCTACTTTTTTTTACTGTTTGAGCCCATAATGAAAACACAGTTTAAAGCAAGTAGGTTTTCACTTTTAAAGCAAACGGTAATTTACTTATTCTTACTTCTACTTATATTTTTCTTGTACTTTTTGTTAAAGTTGTTTTGGAGTAATATATATAAACAAAAGGGTCCTTCGACTTAGGAACGGCAATGGGACGAGTTGGGGCGGGGCGGCCAAACCCCATCCCAAAACCCGATTAACAAACCACCCCGAACCTGCCTTGATCCCTAATAAGAATTTTATCGGGACGCTTCATTGGGACGAGATGTTCTCCCAAATCCGCTCCAATCCCCTAGGATCTTATCGTGACGTCTTTACGAGCGCAAAGTTAGTCCCACGCGCTGGTTGCAAACCTCATTATATATGGGAAATGAGTTGTGAATTATCACATGTGCGGGGTGAGCAAAACGGACCGGACCGAGAAACTGGCCCGAACAAATCTCGGTACATCCTTTTTCTTATTTTTGGTCCTTGGTCCGGTCGGTCCTACGAAAAAACCGGTAATTATGCCTTGTGGGACCGGACCGGAGACCGGACCGACCCGAACCACACCATTTTAGTCCGGTCTTCGGTCGGGTGTTTTGGACAGGGTCGGTCTGGTTCGTTTTTGAGGTCTGGTCCGGTTTTCTGACCGTGAGCACCCTTACATGTGCAATTGAAAAGTGGACTATAGTAGTCGTTGGGGCTTATTATAACGAAGTGTAACAACTTTATATTTCGATATTTTTTGCATGTAAATGAGTGACATGAATTTGTGGGCGGAGACCGTGGGCACGTGCCTTTTAGCGAAAAAAAATTGTAATCTAAATTTTTTAAAATATTTCACTATTTCTGTAACCTGATGAACCAATTTGTACAAAGTATGCCCTCGATCATAACCATTCCGGCTCCGCCCCAAACTTATGCTTCAGCTAAATAAAAGTTTGTTAGTAAAACTCGCTAGCCGGTACTTGGAGGGTCGGGGCTTGTGGCTTAGGCGGGACTTAAAAAAAGTTTTTATCTATACATTATATTTCAAAATGTATGACATGTTCATATGTGACAGGACGTTATAATTGTTCATGGGACAACTATAGAAATACGATTTAGAAACATCAACACAATTGTTTGAATATTTTAGACCTAATTAACCCCAACTTTTGACAAGCTTTGACTCAGTTTTGAGCGAGGTTGATCGAGTTTTGATTTTGTAGCGAGTAATCGCCAATGACTTGGTCTCTGACATTGTACCGACTCAAGACTAACAAGTATACGGAATATTTGGTTTTTTATTTAGAAAACAACTTAAGTTAGAAAATGAACTCGTGTTTTGTAACAGGCACATACATAAATGTTTCAATAAATTCTAGTGTTTTTAAGATCTCGTTTTTGACCTTTATTAGACAAAACCATCTTCTAACAACTCGACTAAAAAGGGAAAAAAATAAGAAGCTCGTTAGTATTTTAAATAAAAAAAACCCAAAATATAGTTTATTACAAATAATTAGGTGTAATCGAGTCAAGCCGAGCTCGAGCTTGGCTTGAAAATTTTAAGGAAGACTTCGAGCTTGGCTGATAGCTTGACGAGCTTTAATTCATCAGGCTTGAGACTCGACTAGAAAAGCTTGATTTATATTAAACATTTAAATTCGATTTACTCATAAAATATCAAATAAATCAAGAAAAATACATAATAAGCTCAAGAGCAAAGAATTTATACAAAAGATGCTTTTTTCGATTTTTTTTTTCAGTAACGTCTGAAAAAATCACATTTGATTTAATGAAATCACATGTGATTTGTATCACAAATCACATGCGATTTTTTCAGACGTGATTGAAAAAAAATCAGGAAAAAAGTTCGTCGAAAGTATCGCGACGAGTATTTTTTTTATCTTTTTATAGAGTGCACTTCTATATACTTCTTCGAAAGTATATAGAAGTGCCCCTTTATAGAAAGATGATTTAATTCTCGTCGCGATGGTATGTTTCGTTTTACGTAACAATTAACGGTTTGTGAGATATTTAATTTTAAAAAAATTGGATGAAAGTGTGTTTTTTAATTAAATAAAAATAAAAATTAATCTAAACCATTAGATGGAAATAAAATGGATGGTTGAAATGAAGTGAATTGTTCTTTGATTAGATAGTGTTCTACATAGAACTTTTCTCTGACCAGCCCACGTTTTTATTTCACATCATGTTCTGTTATTTCATTTTAGTATTCCTAGTATAGTTTAATTTGTTTGATGTTGTCAAAGTAGTTATTTGGGTTTCCACAGGTGTAGGAAACATGAGTAGAAGTGCTATTGTCAGTTTTCTTTCTTTTCACAGATATGTAATGAAAAATGGGAATGAGAAGTTAGATTTTATTTTCCTAAAATTTATTCTCTGTACTTGGAGGATAATTTTTGTTCCTTGCTATCTAATTATCAGGTAGATAATTAGAAGGTGATCTTGGACAACTAATTCAAATTCTTGTGGTGTTACTGTATCAAGAGTTTAGCTTAGAGACTCTACCCAACAAAGCTCTTTTGAATCCAGTCAAGAGACTCAACCGCTAACATTTTGTCACACCCCCAAACGGGGCTTGGACGGAATACGTGTCCGGAGGCGCGGCGTCATAATATACATCACACAAAGCACGAAAGAACGACCATTATTGAACGTTTTGAAAATCATAACTCGTTGCATTGTTTAAAAAAATAGATAAGTTTTACAGGATTCAAAGGAAAGTAAACATTTGTGGAAGCGTAAGTAGAATGTAGCGGAAGCAAAATTAAGTTTTGAAAAGTCAACGAGTATGAATGAGGAGTAAAATCTTGATAATGGTATCATATTGCACGTAGACTCCACATAGCACGTCAAGAAGTCTAAAGCTAATCACCTGAGAAAAACATGCTAAAACGGTCAACATAAAGTTGAGTGAATTCATAGGTTTAAGTAAAACATTTACGAAGATAAAAAACGTTTAGTGAATACCGCTTCACTCAAAGTATTATGAAAAGATGTTTAGCAATTTGAAAAGTTTAAACAAAATAGTGTGGACCACAAGATTTCAAAATGTATGTGACAATCTTAGCAGTTTACGATTTCACATACAAAGCACATGAGACTATTATAGCAAATACAATATCACATAAAAAGTATTTACTGTTGCGCTAAGCTCATGACACCAAAGCTTAATTCGATGCAGCATATTATATGCCAAACAAGAAATTAACTGCCATTGAGGTATTTGACCAAGATCACCTAGTAAATCCGACGTGGTCTATTCACAACTTAGGCAACACGTAAACAGTACGGTCGGTTAAGAAATTAACGGTTCATGATAGTTCAGGCATTAGTGGTCTATTCACAACTTAGGCAACACGTAAACAGGGAAAGTAGATCAAGATACTTGTTTCCATAGTAAAATCAACCATGCATTTCTAAAACAAAGGCT
>BQNB010011574.1:0-77821 GCA_026074375.1 Tanacetum coccineum
CTCTTTTAGTGTTGCCTTGTTGGTAGACTTAATTGTATACTTTGGCATCTTTTGCTTCCCAGCTTGTTCCCTCTTGATCTTGAGAATCTCTGAAGCACTCTTCTCAGATTCTTATTCAAGGTCAATTATTGGTTTCTGAATCTTGCTAGACTCGAGAGATGGCTTCACAGAGTATTTTTGAATAAGGTCTGCATTGTGTCTCTGTAGAACCTTTTAAAGATCATCACTGATTTTAGATCCAAGATAATGTTCAACAACCATTGGAACTTGTGACTTGAGATGTCATACGATATCAAAACACCTTATTCGAGGGGTCTTGGTTAATCAAAGAAGAGAATATGGAACATCTTTTCTAGTGAGAGAAATTAGAGAGAGGGATGAACTATGTTTTTATTAGAAAGATAGAAAATTACATAATGATTCAACCAACCCCTCATGGAGAGTCATGAGGGGTATTTATAGCCTAACACAAAGCTATCTATACCTTGTTTATAATAATAGTCCCTGCGTGTAACAGTTGGTCTATAGCTAGTCCAATTCACGTGTAAGATGCCAGCTTCACTAAAATAGTGAGGCTAACAATCTCCCTCTAAGATGGTATCATACGTGAATCGGTTACAATGTTTCCTACAAGCAAAAATAAAGTAAAATGATAAGAATGAAGTCTAGTATTCCTTGAGCTAGTCTTCAATGATCTTGATCTACTTGTATAATCCAGCTTTATTTCTTAAGTTTGCAGATGAACACATTGAAAACATACTGCTGAGGATGACTTAGAAGTTTTCTCTACTGATGATCTCGGTCTTGATTGTATTTATGCTCATAACTTCCTGACACAACTTCAAAAGCTTTCTTCATACGCTTCTGGTCATCTTAAAGTTTCTGAATTAGCTGCATGCCTTGAGAAAGCTTCCTTTTCTTGCACTTCTGGTCATGTCGAAGTCTTATGAATTTGCTTCTTATTTGTCATCCTTGAAATTCTCTCATCCGAATACTTTAGCTTTGATGTGAATTATGCTCTGAACTTCTTGTGCAGTATCTAGTTGAGTTTTTACTCCCTCCCAACTAGTAGGCTCTTATTCTTAACTCCCTCACAAATAGACATCCCTAAGACTGATAAGAATTAGTACACTCGTCTTGAGTCATACAACCTCCTCCAGCTCGGCTCAAAGACCTTTCTTATGTTGTAAAATCTATAGAGAAGGAATAATATCAACATTGACTCACTTAGGAAGCATTCCAGTCCCGAAGTACCCACTTTATCCCTTTACTGAAGTCGAAACTGTAGCACCAAAATCAATTAAGACCCGAAAATGCACTTTTCTCCCTCCAGGAACGTGTAGATATAAATTGCTACACCAAAGTCAATTAAGTCCCGAGTGTGCGCATCTTATCCCTCTATGTAGTCAAAACGGTAACATCAAAACGATAACATAAAAATCAACTAAGTATCAGATGTACACATTTCTCCCTCCAGGATGATCACTAACTAAGGAATCATCTTACACATGTGTACATCATATGCCAACTGGAACTACTTACTTAGCATCATAACCCATGATTGCATAAGCAATACTCTGTGAGAAGATGTCGGTACTCTCTTTACAAATCTCTCTTGATCAACCCGATCTAAATCCCCTTATCTATTATGTAGGCTAATACAGATGACCACTGATGGAGACAACCTGATGAAACCCAAGATTGAAGCAAAATCCGACTAGTGACTTAATCTTGTATTCTTCGCGTGTCAAAGAATGGTTTATGTGCAGAGGAAAATCTCTAAAAGTACCATTACCCGCCATCCAAGTATACAAAAAATACAACACCTCTTGAAATCTCCTCAACTATGTGAGGCACTGAGTACTACAATGTAACTCCTTAAAGTGATAGCTATAACCCGTGAGTACTACATTGTAACTCCTTACATCATGTATAACTAGATAAATCAAGTCTTCATCACAAACCGTATATGCCCGAACAAGTCATCTTTGTTGTAGACAAAAATTGAAGACGAAATAAGTACACTCCCCGTGAAGTCCTACTTTAATCCCAAATAAGTAACATCGGACAAAAACTCTATAGCCATTAAAATCCAATACTAGCCGTTAAGAGTGAAGGTGAATTTTGATTAGGGTCGTTTTAGTGATTAGTGGTTTGGAATACACGAGATTTTATAATTCTTGATAAAACTGTGAAAAGAATTGAGTCTTTCATGAGATTTTACAAAATCAAGAAGAAACCGTGAAACAATAATTATTTTTTGTTGAAATCGTTGTTATAATTGGAGTGAATTTGCCTTTGCTTTGACAACTTGATAAATCGCCTTGTGAATGAAATTGTTAAATCGCCTTGTGAAGGAAATCTGTTAAATCACCTTGTGAAGGAAATCTGTTACATCACCTTGTTAACTCGCCTTGTTAAATTGCCTTGTTAACTCGCCTTGTTAACTCGCCTTGTTAAATCGCCTTGTTAACTCGCCTTGTTAACTCGCCTTGTTAAATTACCTTCACTGCTAAATCGCCTTCACTGCTAAATCACCTTCACTGCTAAATCGCCTTCCCTGCTAAATCGCCTTCCCTGCTAACTCGCCTTCACTGCTAAATCGCCTTCCACTGAACGAAACTCAACTTTTTTAAAACCCAAAAACACTCACTTTGGATTGTTTTTAACCAAAATTTCTTGTACTTCTTACTTATCTAAGACTAGGAGAACCTAAAAAATTCAAACTTTAATGTTTTTAAGACAAAAAAATTTGAAATCAAGATTCAAGTACAAAAACCCTTTTTTCTAACCAACGACCTTAAAAAGATAAAGCTTTGATATTTTTCCAAGGATTTTCTTGTACAACTAGCCTCTACAATGATCAAATAACGAGAAAGTTGCAAGCTTTATAGTGTTTGAACACACAAAAGTGAATCCCACTTTTGTATATGATTCGAACCAAAGAAAAAAACAAGAACAATGATCACTAATCACTCCCTGGCTCTTGATACCACATGTCACATGATATCAAAACACCTTATTCGGGGGGTCTTGGTTGATCAAATAAGAGAAGATGGAACATCTTTTCTAGTAAGAAAAAGTAGAGAGAGGGATGAACTATGTGTTTATTAGAAAGAGAGAAAATTACACAATGATTCAACCAACCCCTCATGGAGAGTCATGAGGGGTATTTATAGCCTAACACAAATCTATCTATACCTTGTTTACAATAATAGTCCCTGCGTATAGCAGTTGGTCTATAGCTAGTCCAATTTACGTGTAAGATGCCAGCTTTACTAAAATAGTAAAGCTAACACTTGAGAGTAGCAAGAGCTTCAGTAGAGTGATCTATTTTCTTTAACTCAGACATATCCTTTTCCAATTTTGCAACTCTTAGCTGAACAGCAGAAAGTGCATCAGATTCAGGGACAACAATGGTGATGGTTGAAGCATCGGTTGTGATTGGTGGTGTAATGATTGGTGTTGTTGTTTGGTGAGGTACAGGTGGTATGTTGAAGACAGATGAAGGGGGTAGAAGATTTGTTGAAGGAGCTACTAAAGGAGTTTCAAGTATAGGTGTGGTGACTACGGGCTTAGAAATCACTGAAACATGTATAGTAAGCACATATAGAGACTAGATATGCGGAACTTCATATTGGATTTTAATATCCAGCAACGAGTTAATCTCAACATTTGTAATATCCTTAAAATTACCAACTAAAGAAGTATCAGATGAAAGTTTAAGAAATTAATCACCAAAACTTGAAGATACAGCTAGAGCTTGTTGGAGGAAGTTCAGCTTTCTTGGCATCATCCTTAATTTCTTCAATCTTTTTAGCATCTGCTTTGGCCACATCAGATATTTTTGCATTACCTTTTCCAGATTCTTTTACTTCAGCATTTGTCATCTCTTCATCCTCATCATCATTTACTTATTTATCACCGTGTATAAACTCGTCATCAGTCATTTCTAGATCGATACTTTTGTCATCATCAGTATCATCTTTCTTCTCTTCATCTTCATCAGAATCTATCCAATCAACTTCTTCATCATCACCTTGATCTTCTTCAGAATATTCACTTTCTTGTTCAGATCCCCACTCAAGAATAACATTTTCTTCAGATGTAACCTTTTCCTCATTTGGAACCCCTAGTTTAGTACCAGTTCCTTCACTTGAGATAGCAGGGACGACTGTGGACTCATCTGGAATCCTCAAGCCTCTAGTACATGGTTGTCTCCTGCTGGTTTTCTTGCTTTCTTTGAGAGCTTGCATAATATCTGCAGCTTCTTGTTCTTTAGGAGTTAAAGATTGAACACCCTTGAGTTTAAGCTTTGAAGTGGCTGGTTTTGTCTTTGGAGCACTTGGAAGGTCTTAAATAACTACACCCCTAGTATTGCTACTACCAGTCTTTTTCTTTGCAGGTTAAGGTTCAAACTCTTCAGATACATCAACTGATTCCTAAGAGATATCAGCGGTCTTCTTTCCTTGTGAACCTTTGCCTCTGCTCTTCTTAGGGGAAATTTGACCAGTGGAATACTTGATGAACATCTGGTAAGACTCTGACTGCTTGATCTTATCATTCAGCATCATATCAGGAATAGGTAGTCCATATTCATGATAGTCTTTTCTAATTCTGACAAACTTGAGTCTACTTACTATACTATCATCCTTGATTGTATGATAGTGTTGAAACTGTAGCTTAAAGAAAGACTTGTGCTGTGAGAGAAAGTGATTGATGATGACTTTGGTGAATCGGGGGGAATGGCATAGTTTCATGTCTTGATTTTCTCTCCTTCTTGTGATCAATCTGGAAAGAAAAGTCTTCCTAAATCAACTCAGGATAGTCGAAATTTTCCCAGTATAACATGCCCCACAGTATGTCAATTCTTGATTTTCTCAGTCGGTCATTGCGTGTAGTCTTCCCAGAGAGACACTTGTTGATAATGGCTGCCAGAGTTCTCCATGGCTTATGCATGTGATCCACATACATGTTGGTATACTTGTGTAGTAGACCTTTGTAGCCAAGGTCGATGTGGAAAGTGAGGGTAGCATCATCATCTTGCACCTTAGTGAATTTTTCACCTTCAACTCTTAGACAAATATCAAGAATCATTCTACAAACTTCAGCATCGACTATGCACTTCTTGTTGGCCAAAAGGAATTCATAAGATTCTGAGTCTTTGACCTTCTTGATAGTGTACCAGAACTACTGCATAAAGATTTCAGGGACATCTGCAGAGATAGTGAATGCCTTGAAGCACGTGGAGTTCTTGATCACATCAATAATGACTTGAAATGTTTCTTCCTTCTGTTGCACAGTGGTTTCCAGTCTAACATTGGTAGAGCTAATCTTGACCCTTTTTGTAGATGGAACCCATTTCTCATCACGAGCAATCACTTGTTGAGTTTCTTGTGGATTCATGATTCTGCTTAAAAATTAACCAATACAGTTCATATACACAATAGATATATTTTACTGATTGGCTTGGTTATCCTTGATGATATGATTGATTTAGAAATATGATATGATTAGGTTTCATGCAAACATGTCTGTATTACTACACTCTAAGAATTAGTCAACTAAGGTCAAAAGTCAAAGTCAACTAATGAGGTCAACTAGACAAGTCCAAGAGAACTTAGGACAAATATTCAATTAGAGGGCAAACAATACATAATAAAACATGGCAAGCTATGAAATATGACACCATAACCAAGTATTACACAAAATTTATAAAAAAATTGGGCAGAGTTTCCTTTAATAATTTGACATATTTTGCTTGGTTTATGTATCCTGTCATGTTTCGCATGGAACATGTAATAAACATGTTTCGCATATAAAACAGCAACAAACATGAACATATTTCGCCAAGTTTAAGCAAGACAATTCGCACGACACACAAAGAAGCGCGACGCGCATATACACACAGGAATTAGCACAAACATATTTTGCATGGAATGAGTAAGACATATTTTGCACAGTATATATATTTTGCATGTCTAAAGATGAAATCCTAACTTGAGTTTTACCAATAAAAAACCATTAAGACTTTTTCACTTATATCACATATCAATTAAGAACTTCACTGAAAACAATACCACAAGATTTAAACAACAATTTAAGCTTAAAAATGATAATTCGAGTATAGAAAAAGGAAGGACACGTTTCAAATGGAGCAAGGACATCTAGGAATCATATACCATATCTTAAGGGGCACACAACAGTTTACCAACACACATTAACATTCACACAAGCAATCTAACACCCTATCGAGTATTTTTACGCACCTAAACTTAATCTTTTCAAAGCAAAAGAGATTAAAGTAAGCTGGATACAAGGTAATGGGCCTTAAGAGAGCAAGTATGAAGCAACATATAGCAAACCCACAACTAAACACGCCATTTGCACATGTTTCGCACAATTCAACTCACAAAAATCATCCTAACACATAAACGGTTAAGAGATATCAAAAACTATTTTGGGCGAGTGTTCTATACATCCTAATCAACAAAACCCCTCACCTAATTAAGAGAAATCTCAACTTCTAATTTTTAGAACCCTAAATTGAATTTACAAGACTCCGAGAGCTAGAAGGAGTTTTAACCTAATTTGTTTTACCAAAGTGATGAGCAAGAAATTATGAACGAGTAGTAGTGTACCTTTTGCCTTGAAAATGATTTTTGAATTTTTCTTATGAATGTAGCGAAATGTAACGAGAGAGAGTTTGGGTATGTTTGGTTTTTTTGAATAATTATGTGCGATTTGTGTAAGCAAAGTGATATAACCGGCCAAGTTTGATAAATAGCAAGAATGGTCATGTTACTTTGACACTCCTTCTATTTCCATTATAACCCTTAGCCTTAAGTTTAATTAAGTTACATTAATGGCATGTTTAGCCCCTAAAAATGCAAACTTAGTATTTAAGTCCTAAATTTTGCCATTTAATTCCTAAAAAATTAAAACCAATAACATCTTAAGCACTTTTTGAGTTAAAAACTGATATTAACTCCCCTTTAATTAATGATCTGTTATAGTTAAACCCTTTTTTCCTTTTATTTCGAGATGACTTTTTGAAAGATCATTTTTGAAAGAATTTGTATATTTCTCCCCCCTCAAATAATGTCTAATTTTCTATTTAAAGAGTTGTAGACATTGTTTGAGTGATAGAAAATTTTAAAATCTTCTCTGGTGAGAAACTGGTATGTTTAATTATTATTGAAAAACAACACCAATAAAAATAAGATTTCTCTCGTTTTACATAAATAAATGCACTGACACGTACATTTATTTGATTAGATAGCACGGGTTGTGTTGCAAAGTAACCACAAGCCTTTGTATGAATATCAAGTAATTCATACCTGAGAAAAATTAATTTCTTGTTGTGAGGTCAAGTTTTCTTTTT
Source organism: Tanacetum coccineum (assembly GCA_026074375.1). NCBI lineage: Eukaryota > Viridiplantae > Streptophyta > Magnoliopsida > Asterales > Asteraceae > Tanacetum > Tanacetum coccineum. Next base: position 7,385 of record BQNB010011574.1, read on the forward strand.
GGTGAAATACATGCCTTTAAGTTGAGGATCGGGTTGCTATCTAAAATAATAGCAAGCCATTGACATGTTTTGAAAGCATTTGGAACTTCTGCTTGAACTTCATTTACAACCTCGTATCATTATTGAATGACATTTCTAAGGTCGTAAATGTTATCGATTTTCAGAAGATATGTCATGCACACCATATTTTTATATTTTCTGATTTTTTTTAATTTTCTATTTTCTTTTTATGATTTTATATTTTCTTTTTGAAAAGTTTATATAAAATGAAAAATCTTTTTGGGTTTTTCTGATTTTCTTATATACATATGATACAGAGGATATGTGAAGAGTTTATCACCATTACTCTTCCTCTTCTTCGGCCAGCTTTTTCAAAGTCTTAGAAGACATACTTCTCATACCAAGCTTGTTGATGAGAAATTCAAGTCGTTCTCATGCTAAAGGCTTAGTGAAAATGTATGCTAGCTGATACTCTGTTCTGACAAAATATAGCTCAACCACACCGTTCTTCACTTGCTCCTTGATAAAGTGATGTCTAATGTCAATATCCTTGGATCAGGAGTATTCGCCTGTTGTGTTGACAACCAAGAACTGCTCTTAATATGCCAATTTGTTGAATGTTGTCCTATGTGTCAGTGATGTATTCGCTTGTTGATGGGACCCACGGCCATAATCGGTCTCCTTGTGTCTCATCCAGCGCACCCCCAATCGGGGTGGGGGGTTGGTGTCCCCCCACCTCACGTTGTACCAAGATGGCACTGTATCAGATCCACTAACTTGTCCTGGGAAATGAGGGTCTCTCGTCCAAACCACCTCCCCTCTCACTCCGCGCGCTGCTCTTAATCAATAATATAGCCTCATAAACGATACCATCTACTCTAGCCTATTATCTAGTACACTAATAGCTTCATATTCTAGAGTACTATCTACTCATAGAGTATCTTATTTCAGACTCCGCGTCACCAAGTTTATTATGAGAATTACAGATATCTGAGAGACGGAAAGCCTCATTGTACTAAATGTAGTAGGATGACATAGAGCTATAGACTAGACTCGTATGCATTATACCTGTCCCGGTGCAGCGCGTACACTACGCAGCAGTCATCCCAATATAGTGAATAATAGGCCTTCTCTTTGTATGTATTTTTGTAGGATTTCGTTATACATGTGTAAATGTGAAAATTACCTACTCTCATCAATTTTTATCTTAATTGATCGTGTGTTAATGTGCTTTGTTGTTTGGTAAGGTGTTTTTGTGGTCCTGATATCGGGGCCACACAATGCTCGCAGATCAGTCTTTCACGCTCGCTCTCTCGCGTCCTCCGAGTCCTTCGTCTCTTCGTCCGGAAGTGAAGCATACACCTAAGGGTCGCCTCCATTTTTCCACGTTCTCAATCATGAGGTGTGTGGTGGGGGGCTTCTTCTTATTAAGCCCACTAATGTGTATGATTGCAACTGTTAAAACTACTTCAGTTCAGAGACCATGTAGATCATCATCTATGGCCTAGAGACCTTGTGGATCTCATGTGATCGCGTCGAGAGGAAATCAGGTACTCGTGCCAACTCACATTGGAGAATCACTGGGTCCCAGGTTTCCATACCTACTTTTTGAAAGTGTAATAATGAAGCATCTTTAGATAATGTCTGCCAGCTGATACTTTATTCTGACAAAATACAGCTCAACTACCCCGTTCTCTGCTTGCTCCTTGATAAAGTGATGTTTGATGTCAATATGCTTAGATCGGGAGTGTTGGACGTCGTTGCAGCATAAAGCAATTGCACTTTTTTTATCGCAGTACAGAGGTATCTTGTTGAACCCAAGGTCATAGTCAGTTAATTATGATCTCATCTAAAGTATTTGAGCACAACATCCTGACAAGGCAATGTATTCAGGTTTTGTATTGGATATGGAAGTGCTCTTCTGTTTCTTTGACGACCAAATCACGAATCTGTCACCCAATAGTTGCATACTTCCAGATGTACTTTTTTTGGTATCTTGCCAACCAACATAGTCAACATTTGCAAAAGCTGTTAGAGCAATGCAAGAATCCTTTTAATACTATAGACCCATATGTATGGTTCCTCTTAGGTATCGAAAGATTCGCTTAACCGCATGTAAGTGCTTTTCGGTAGGCTTTTCCTGATACCAGGCACACATGCACATAGCAAATACAAGGTCTGGTCTACTGGATGTTAGATACATAAGGGTGCCAATCATTCCACGATAACGTGTAGGATCAACGGCTTTTCCTTGTGGATTTTCATCCAGTTTGGATTTCTCTACCATTAGAGTATCCACTGGGTCGCAGGTCTCCATACCATATTTTTTAAGTGATTCAAGAGCATATTTGTATTGATTTAAAAAGATGCATCTAGGACTTTGTAAAATTTGCAGTCCAAGAAAGAATAATAGTTTGCCCATTATCAACATCTTAAATTTTGAACACATGATTTTAGAAAATGATTCACAAAGATCATGTTTAGTGGAGGCAAAAATGATATCATCGACATAAATTTATACCAGTAATATGTCTTTGCCTGCTATCCTGATGAATAATGTAGGATCAATGGTGCCTTTTAAGAACTTCTGAGAGAGTAGAAATAATGAGAGCAAATCATACCAAGACCGTGAAGCTTGTTTCAAACCGTAAAGGGCTTTCTTAAGCTTGTACACATGGTTGGGATTCTCTGGATCTACAAACCCGTCTGGTTGACTAACATAGACCTCCTCATGCAGTATGTCATTTAAGAATGCGGTCTTCACATCTATTTGATAGACTATCATTTTTATATGAGCAGCGAATGCAATAAAGATACGGATGGCCTCGAGTCGTGCAACTGGAGCAAAAGATTCTTCAAAGTCTATGCCTTCTTCCTGACGATAAACGAGCCTTATTTTTCAACATACCTCCCAGTTCGTCTAATTTCACCTTGTATAACCACTTCAAGGTAATAATCATAACACGATCCGGACGAGGTACCAGCTCCCACACTTTAAGACGTTCAAACTCATTGAGTTCTTGCATGTCTTCAATCCAACATGATTATTTCAATGCTTCTTTATAACTCTTGGGTTCAACGGAAAAAAGGGGGCTTCATCTTGTAGTTAATGTCGAGTGAAGACCGGTCTAGAAGGATCGCCAATTACATTATTAATCAGGTAATCTTTGGTCCATTTGTTGATGTGTTGGGGTGGTTGGTTGAGTAAGTGCACATTGTTTAGAATAACAACCTGAGAAGAGGATTCTTCAAAACTTGGTTCTAGAATTGGAAAATCAACATAGGGATTATTATCCATGTGTGCAACTTCAATATCATGGTCAACTTCTTCAACACCGAGAGGAATGACTGGAGATGGTGTTTCTTGATTTGTTTGTGAGGTACTTGTAGATGGTGCATCTTGATTAATTGTAGTTGAGGAAGGTGTATCAGTTGAAACAGCGGGTTCTGGAGCAATGACTGCAGGAACTTGAAGATTAAAACATGGTGGAGGATTAAGGTACTCATTAAACATAGGTAGAATAATATTTCCTAATTATTCTTTATTGGTGGGACATACGGCGTTGAAGAAGGAATGTTTTGCACGAGTCTTGAACTGATTGTTCTAGGATTCATAAGTTTAGGCCTGAGTCCTAAACTTAATTGTTTAGGATCCATTGTTGTCAACTCATCAAAATCAACATGAATAGTTTCAATGATTAAACGGGTCCTTTTGTTGTAGATTCAAAATGTTTTCTTTGCAGGAGCGTAACCAACAAAGATTCCTATATCAGCTTTAGGTTTTAACTTACCAAGATCTTCACCATCATTAGTGGGATAGCAAAGAGCACCAAAGACATAAAGATAAGATAAGTCAGGTTTTCTATCATGGAGAAGTTCATACGGTGTTTTGTTGTGACGTTTTTGGATTGATGATCGGTTTTGAGTATAGCAAGACGTCGTGACTGCTTTTGCCTAGAGAAATAATAGAGCCTTTGAAAAGATCAACATGGTGCGAGCAGCTTCCACTAAAGTACCATTCTGTCTTTCGATAATGCCATTCTGTTACGGAGTGCGAGCAACGGATGTTTGATGTGAGATTCCAACTTCTTCATAATAAGCTCTCAGTGTCTGATTGACAAATTCTGTACCATTATTAGTCCTGATGTTATGAACGGTTGCATTCAGCCTAACTTGAATCATTTTGAGAAATTTAATCACAAACTCTGGAACTTCATCTTTTGATCATAGAAATTTTACCCATGTAAACCGAGAATAATCATCAATGATTACCAGTATATATTTTATCCCATTAATACTTTGAATCCTCATTGACCCGCAAAGATTCATATGCAGCAGATAGAGTTTTTCTTGAATGGAGTCTTCGACTTTGGGTTTGTGAGAGTGTTTCTTGCTTTTACCAAGAGCACAGGCAGAGCACAAGTGATCCTTCTGATACTTTAGTTTGGGAAGTCCTCGGACGAGACTTTGTTTGGCAAGAGAAGTTAAATAATCAAAGTTTAAATGAGATAATCTTCGATGCCACAACCAAAACTTAGTCTTTAAGGCCTTAGACAAGAGACATATAGGAGAAGATAGCAACAAATTTTCCATAGATAAAGTGTATAAGTTTGAACCCCTTGATCCCTTGAGTAGATCAACGCCTTCTAAGTCACGAATGAAGCATGTGTGTTTGCGAAAAGCTACTTCAAGATCGAAATCACAAAATTGTCCCACAAAGAATAAGTTATGTTATAACCCTTCCACATAGTAAACCCGAGATATTGTAACATTTCTTATTTGATAGTCTCCATAACCCATTATCTTAGAAATATGATCATTCGCAAATCTGATGGTACCCAAAAATATACTGACAAAGTTGATGAGTTGAGAGCGATTTTTGGTCATATGCTTAGAGCATCCGAAGTCCAAATACCACAGAACAATTTAGACAACCTGCAATCGATAAGAGAAGAAGATGGAACATCAGAAACAGTGGATCCCTAAGATTTTTTGGATTCCTTAGTGTTAGAAGTCTTAGATTCTACAATCTTAACTTTGCTACTGGACCCTACAGATCTTGATGCTTTTGGTTTCCTACTGTATACCTTAAGTTCTGGGGATGGTGTGATTACTGGTGTTATAGTGGATTCCTTAAGAGGCACTTCTTTAGTGGAGGTAATCCTAGTTAAAGGGCACCTATTTCCAACTATAGTGAATATTCTTCCAGTGGGTTTCCAACTATATCCAATTTCAGTAAACACCTTACCCGTAGGTTTCCATACTTTTCTCATTTTATTTCTTTTAGATTTAGATTTAGAACGCACATTCACATCATTCACATAATCAATAAGACACATATCATGATTAGCATCAAACAAACATTTGTTACATATAGCACAAATAAATTCAAACTTAGCATTTCTCACAGAATGCTTAACATGTGCATTACTGATAGGTTCAGAAATAGAATTCATCTTATTCAAACTAGATTTAACTTTCCTATGGTGTTCTTCTACTTTATTTTTCTGATTGCTACTTGGTGGTCGCGAGATCCTATTTTTCTTTGTATTGCCTGAAGGATTTGATCCGCTAGCACTAGTACTAGTGTTTAATCCTGTAGAAGTCAACAAAGGCTTGTTAGAATCTTTGGTTTTAAGAGAATCGGTCTGCTTGGGATTGTTGCTTGAAGATGTGACAGGTTTGACAAACCTAACTTTCTTATCCTTGTTTATTAGTGTAACAACAACTAATTTCTCACAAGGTTTCATGAAACTAAGGCATGTCTTAGAGACATAGACTAACAATTCTTGAATGTGTTTTGTAAACATGCAAGCGGATTCTAATAGAGGTTTACTAGGATTCTATTTTCTAGCGTATTCTACAAGTCCACGAAGGGTGTTAGTATTTTCTATAGTCTTCTCAAGATAAACCTCATGGGCATCCCTATTGTTCTTAAGTCTATGAGTAATAGGTTTTATGTCTAGCTTAAACATTCCTGGACCAATAGTGGCAATAGGTTTTGAAACAGCAGTATCGACAACATTTTTCCCTTTAAGTTTCCTTAATTCATTTTTCAATGATGCAATAGCAAAAGTCTTTTCTTGAAGTTGAGCATTTAAATCCGAATTTTCAACAGACTTTGCATTGATTTGAGCAATTAGAGAGTCACAATATTCTTTGGATTGAACACGTGTCTTTTTAATTGAGTCAAATTGATCTTTGTAAATTGATTTCAAATGCCCTCGTTCTTTTCTTAAATTTTCATTTTCAGAGAGTAATTTTGCCACACTATGCTCCAACTCAATGTTTATTATTTCAATCTCATCAATGTCTTTCTTTACATTTTCCACGCTATCTCTTCTTAAATTTTGGTTTTTACGAAAATTGTCCTTTTGAAAAATTTCTTGATTAAGTTGAATTGCTAATTCCAAAGAAATGCAATGCTTTTCTAGTGTTGAATAACTTTTAACAAGTTTATCGTAAACATATTTTTCAATGAAATCTTTCTTTTTGAGAAGCTCAGTCTCAAGTTCCAGACACTTATTGCATTCATCCACACATGACTTATCCACATTAAGAATATCAACAGAATTCACAACAATATGCACAATTTCTTGAGACATAATTTGGTTCAAGAGTTTATCATTATCAATACTAAGTTGTTTGATATGAATTTCAAAATCATTTTTGTCTACAGAACACTGATCAACAGCTGCTTCCATTTGGTTAAAAACTGTTTGAACTTCAGTAATTTCATTTAGAAGAGTTTTATCAAACGCATTAAATGTATCTTTTAAAACTTTTAAAAAGGAATTATTTCAGTTACAAAACAAGCTTTTGTATACTCAAAACCCCACGTACCTGCCGATATAGCATCAGATGTGGTTCTCTTTTTCACGACCTTGTCAAAACTGGCGAGATGATATTTTAGCTTTCTAAGACTTTCATTTACCAAACTTACCTTAGGAAGTTCACTAGGAGCTTCAATTCTAACAGGTGTATGTGACTTAATAGATGTGTCAGGATTATAGTTTGAATGTTTTAACCAGAAAGCTTGTTCTGCAGACAATTCTTTTTTAGTAACAAAATGTTTGCTAAAATCTTCTTTTATTTTATTCAACTTTGAATAATCAATTGGAGAAATATTAATTTTTTGTTTTATTAAAATTGGATCATTTTGTTTATCAAGCATCTTTGATTGACTCTCTTCTTCCAAAATCCATCAATTACAAAAATCACATCATGTTCCTTAACAATAACACTACCATCATATTGGTTTAATCCGCTAAGTTTTTTTAAGATGGAACGCATTTTGATAACCAAGAGCTTGCTTATGAGTGTTATCGTAAAAAACTTGAGGTTTCGTTAGCATATGCATTGCTTGCGTAGATAGATACAACTTACAAACATTGTTTTTCAGTTCTTTATTTTTGTTTTCCAAAACAATTTCCTTGTCAATGTATTTAGATTCTTTTTCTTTAGATTCTATTTTGAAAACAGTTAATGTTGTTGATAAAGATTCTTTTTCTTTGACATGATTAGAAATATTTTGTTTAAGTGTATCGATCTCCTGCTAAAACGCCGCAAACTTTGCATTTCTATTCCAAATTAAGTAATCCATTTGAGAATCTATTAATTTTTCATGTTTGTTCAAATCTACATTAAGTCTTTGTTCAAAAATGGCAACACGTTCTCTGTATCTCTCAAGCTCAGCGGTTAAGGATTCATTTACAATTTTATTTGTCTAATTTTCCTTATCTAAATTAGCTACATGATCAGTCATTTGTTCAACCAAAGATAGAACCAATAAATCATTTGGTGTAGAAGAATTAGTATCATGAATACCCGCATCTTATGATTCTTGCAAATATTGAGAGTAAGAATGATATTGTTATCACTCGTTATCTCATTATCTGGAAAATCTTCAATATGTGTTTGTTCAGAATACGACATCTCTTGCACATCCTGATCAATCATATCATTTGGATAAGTATCAGAGTATGGTACCTCAGAGAGGACATCTCAATCACAGCTTGAAAGATTTGCCATCAGAACTGCTTTAGCCGAGGATATATCATCATAATTCAAGTTATAAGCATCCAAATCTTTAGTCTGGAAGGCTGAATTCTGAGGGATTGTCTGCTAAGCAACTTGAACTTTTGCTATTCCAAGGTCTGCTATGAATGCAAGTTGCTCTTCATCTAATATTTGACCAGCTTTTTGTACTTCGACTAACATCAACTTCTCTTTGAACCATGCAGAACTTCTTGGCCTCTTTAGCTGAGTGCACTGTTTTGCTATGTACCCTTCCTCCAGACAGTTATAACACTTCACAACCTTCGCATGACCAGCTGCATAGTTTCCCCATGAGGTTGTAGCAATTCCTTTGTTTCCAGTGCCAGCAAAACTTTAAGTTTGTCTTCCTTGTACTTGTTGAACTATGACTCTACCATCTTGAATGGTTTCTTGATTTCTGGGATTGGAAGATGTTATGAGTTGATTGTTTGAAGGTGGAAACCTTGATGCCACAATAGATAGGAATGTCATTGCTTTATTGATGTAGTTAATCGGGTCCTTTCCTTGTTGAAATGTAAGAACAACGAGACCAGAATCTAATTGAGGAAATTCAGCTTGAGATTGTTGTGTCACTGACAAAGATATGAATGGTTGTGGAGAAACTGATTGTTGTAGTGGATTAACTAGAGTTTGATGGTGTTGATGATGAATAAGTGCTGCATAAACTGGTGTGAATTCTTAGGGGGTGGATACATTGAAAAACCTGAATGTTGTGGAGACTGAGAGGAATTGTATAGAGTTTGAGAGTTGGCTACCAATGCAAGAGGATCTGGATATCTTTCCTGCATGATACGTACTTCATTAGCATGTCGTTCATGTTGACTGAGGTATGCATACAACTGGTCATAGTTGGTGGTATATAAACTATGATCAGTTGTATGCATACCTCAGTGACAAACCATAGTTGGTGATATCTTTCCTGCATGATACGTACTTCATTAGGATCCGGATATCTTTGCTAACTTCACATCAGTGACAAACTTGCTCCATTCTGGTAGAAGATCATTCAAAAACTTGGTATTTACTTGAACTTGCTGCATTGTCATCCCAATAGTATGCATGTCGTTGATCAGCTGAGAGAATCTCCAGTAACACTCATGCAATGTTTCACCCTAAACGGAAGCAAACTTATCAAACAAGTTGTATAATCTACATTCACGTTCTTGATATAATAATTCAGTGCCTTTCATTAGTAGCTTGACTTTATCCCAAATATCCTTAGCTTCCTCTTGATGGTTGACAAGTGCATACACGTTGGGTGGAAGACCGTGAAGAATGATATTTATTGCTTGAACATCATAGTCATCTAGAAGTTGTTGTGCTTCAGTGAGTTCAGAGTATTTCTTAGGTCTAGTATGCCCATCTTCTCCTACAACCGTTGGATAGACCAGTGGACCTTCATTGACTCAATCAAGCATCATCCTACCATTTTTCTTCCCTTTGATGAATAGACGTATATGACTTGCCCATGAATCATACATTGATTTCTCAAGCATTGGAGGACGGTTCTCAGCACCAGCAACAATTATGTGTTCTGCTAAAGTAGTCATCTTGCTTTAATTGAAAAGTGAAATGATTAACCATTGATTGAATAGTGATAAAGGAGGATTGTGTTAAGAGATGTTGTTGTCGGTAATTAAGATTGATATTCCATAGGATTTTTCAAATCTTCACTAAAACCGAGAAATCCAATTATTTTTACGAGATTATACAAAGACAAACCATAGAAAATAAAATCTTTTTGTGATTAATGTAATGTTTCTCAAGGAATATGTCACTGTAATGTTTCTCAAGGAATATGTCATTGTAATGTTTCTCAAGGAATATGTTACTGTAATGTTTCTCAAGGAATATGTTACTGTAATGTTTCTCAAGGAATATGACAAATAATGTTTTGCTTGGTTTGTGAAAATTGGACAGAGTTTCGTTTTACACAATTACGTATTTCACTTGAACTAACAACCTGTCATAAATCACATGAAGACATAAATCGCATACATATTTCGCTTGACATATTTCGCATGACCTAAGAAAAATTAAGCAGAGTTTTATTTCCTAGAAATGACATAAATCGCTTGAACTTCAACCTGTCATATTTCGCATGCTAACGTATTTCACATACATGTTTTGCTTGCATACACAAATCGCTAGATTCATACATGTTTCGCTAGCTTCAAAACATGTTCCGCATGCTTAAAAAATGTACTTTTTCCATAAAAATACCAAAAACTCACCCTTTTGACGTTTTACCTTGATTATTCTTGCACAACTAGTTATCTTAGACCTAGTTCTTGCTTAAAAACATAAACTTTAACACTTTTAAACACAAAAAATCGGGCTTTGATTTTCAAACCACGAAACCAAAAAGACAACTAAACGAACAATATAGACAAGATATAAACGCACACAAACTCACAATATCACCCTATGGCGACTGATACCAATTGTAGATGTATCAAATTCTTTAATACTTCTTTAATAATATACCAATTGTATATTATTGACAAATGCCTAGAACTGTTAAGTGTAATTTGTTGGATACCTAAAGGAAACGATAAGATGCCATTTCTACAACCACACGAGAATAAGTTTTTGTTTCTCGTCATGCTGAGTTATTTAAGAATAGTCTCAAATGTACAAGAAGCGAGTGGGAGTATTGTAGGTCTTGAATTAATTCAAGAAGAAGATACATAAACCTTCTAAACGCACTAGCGAATGTCATAGTAAGGCTAAACATCAAAATGATGAACCTTAGAATGATGTTACTCATATTCATAGATCCGCATGGATACCTCATGATATGTTTTCTATATCAATGGTGAGGATTATAAGTTAGAGGATCATAATAAATCTGCTAACCATAGGAGATGCATTATTAACTCTTGGATTTAATGAATGACTTAAATACTATAAATGAAGAGATGGTCTCCTAAAGGAGATAATCATATTCTTGGAATTTGTTTTATCTTTAACCTATCAGGTTTGAATGAGTTTCATTTTAGAAAAGACTCATAAGGACAATGTTGTATACATATTTATTGTGCGTCAAATGACATAAGTGTCTACTCATACTTAAGTAATTGATTATGATTAAAACTTCCTTATTTACAAACTTTAAATATATAAAGATGATTAAATTATCATACTTGTTTTCTTGGAAGGAAATATGACAAATTGGATTTCAAGAACTCTTTATTAAATGATTACTTATCGAGGAGATATGTAATCAAAATAAGGTTTTGTTAATCCAATAAATCTTTAGAATGTATACAAAATGATAGAATCCAAGTATGGATTAAAAGCACGCATCTAATGAGCATAATCTTAAGTTTAATTGTTAAATAAATCACTTGTTGGATTTGATTTTTAATTATAAATAAGATAGCTCATGAGTACACCTCAAAGCTAGTGGGAGTAAACTTGTTTTTACTTTTATAAAATAGATTATGTTATTGAACATAAATAGAAACAATTTATTTATCTAAGTAAGATTTTATCTCTTAGATTGAAATAGAGTTTCTTGTAAGTATTTTAGAAGATGAAACATGTAACCTTGGTATGTATGTTTATTAAACATATGTGGTGAATTAAGTCCGAGTACAATATGAAATATCATTGAGTGAAACTCGAATGATCTATCTCACTTGGTGAGATTGAACACATGAATGGAAACCTTAAGTCCCACTAAAGGATTCATTATGTACATCATATTGTGTATGGGATAAGTTTTATCATTTTCATGAGTGTTAAATGATTTGACAACATTAAAATCTAATTGAAATATATTATAAGGAAAATCTAATTGAAAGTAGTATTTAAATGAACATTTGTTTAATGTTTAAATTAGGAATTCATTCCTAGAATTAATAATGAAGATACTATGGATATACATTGTGATAATCATAGTAAGATCATTATTATCAACAAACCTTGGGTTTGTGTGATACCCAAACATTATTAAAGAAGTGTTCAGAATTTATGGTAGGTTAGCTTAGTGTTGTTTGTATACACTAGTGCTGTTTTAATTGAGATGATACTCAATCTTTGTAGAAGCAAGTTTTCATTTTATATGATAACATTGTTGGCTACATATGCTTGGTTTAAAAAGCATAGTTGCATAATACTATATTAAATGAATAAGAATACTTTACAGTTTGGAAAACTATTGAGATGACTGTCTCCATTAGGATGTTTTGTGTATATCATACATCTTATGGAAAGTAATGTGACTAGACTCATGTAACTTATACTTATAAGTGAGTGAACTTACAAATAAACACTCCATCATATTATTCAAAGTATTTCACTATTCGTGAATTTTTGAAATAAGTATTCTCAAAGTCCCACAAGATCATGATCCTAGTTGATTTGTTCATGGAACCTATGCCTTACCACTAATTGTGATTGTTGTGGATAAGACATTAGTACTTAACTAGGATCATCATGCACTGATCTTATTTGGTATTTGGATAATGGAACTATAAGTAGTTGTATTAAATAATGAATTGATATACGTGGTAAGACAGTTTTCATTTATACTACTGTGTTCTATATTTACATGTTTAATCCTTATATAAATTTATTTATTCTAAAGCTATGTCCTTTACTAGTTAACAATATGGGAATATTGTTAAGATAAGGTAAATGTGAGTGACTGGTGGTATTCTGGAGAATATGTAAAAATGTTGTCTGCCAACTTCGCATGTTATTCAATAAGGTTGAATATTGGATCCCCACAATGTGATAATCACTTTATGGATCGGCGTCATTGGGTGCATTACACACATGGTGAAAGTTATGTTTATCCTTAGACTTGAGATGCAAGTAGGTTTTGCGTGTATGGATAACATTTCTTGATTATAAGCCTACCACTATATTGTCAAAAGGTAGTTATAAAGGCTATTTTCAGAAGTGTTTTAAAGTACATGACGGACACTTGTAGTCAAAATAAAATTTGTTTCTCCACTTGAGTGGGAGTTAGATACTTATTGGGCCCTTCGTTGGGTTGATCAGATGTATGTGTGGCCACACCTAAAGTGTTGTTAAGATGATTCTTTTACCATTTGGTAATCTTGATCAATACAGATGCGAGAAACAAAATTGTTAAACTATGGAATGACTATTGATCCATATCCATATTTAACATGTATCTGAAACAAAGGGATATGACTAACTAAAACCATTAAAGGCTGAGTTGTTTACCGAAACTATATACTCAGGTATTTTTTTGGAGCATTGATGATGTTGCTAGACTATTCGTCAATGTTAGCATGTTATATTATATGAAAGAGCATTCACGAATTTGCAAGTGGGAGCTGATGCTCATGTCATACGGCTATTTTACAGTAGAAATAACGTAAGCTACTCGCGGTGTTCACACAGTTATACACATATATATTATTCTATTGGTATATAACTATAATAATATTAGCGTTATATTTATTATATATGTATTAATACTTGACTTGATGTAATATTATTAAGTGATATCTTTATTATGTATATTAATATTCCAAGGATAGCATTTATAATGGTCGTTAATTAGTTTGTTCTGAATAATTAACTATAGGCTTTTAATTATGGGTAAGTAAATGTACTTTAACCATAAATATTAGAAAGAGTCAAAAAGTCAACCGAATGGGTGTAATTGACTATAGGGTAGCGGGTAAGAAAGGAAAAAGGAAGGGAACCAAAAAAGTGTCAAGATTTGGTAGTTTTTCCCAAGCTATGTAACCTAATCCTAATACTATAACATAGAGGATCCCCAGACCTTATATATTATTCCATTCCCTTCTTTTTCTTCTCTAATAGTCGAACCAACTAAAAACCCTTTTAGGGATTTTTAGTTTCTTCTAATATTTGATATATTCTTGATCGTAGTTTGTGGAACTAGCATTCGGGTGATATTGGTTGACGTGTAGTGTATGAACACGTGGAGGTTACTTACTTTAGTAAATTAAGGGTTTTGGTTTAGCATGTACTACACACATGCGTGTACTCGAATAAGTCTCCGGATCTTCACGTAGCTTGGTTGCTATTCGGTATGTTTTCTATTTATATTTTATGTTAATTATAATTGCTATATGAATTAAATCCGCTGCGTAGCTCGTTTAATATTCATGTAATATTAGGTTATTTAGATAAGGATTTCCAACAAAAGAGACGTGCAACAACTGTAGCCAATCTTACCAATACTTGAATGTAATGCTTACGCAAATAAAACCTCGGTTACACAAGAGCAAAGAAAATCTTATGATCTCGGTGGCTTTATTATAGTTGACGCCCCAACTAGGACGGTAGACGCTAGTGATATAGCCTTAATAGTTGATCTATATAGGTTTGCACTTGATCATCCCCCACTGTCTTACATATTCTTAATCTCCGATGATGACGATTTTGTTAGAGTGCTTTTAACTTTATGCGTTCTCGGTTAGAGGGTTGCTTTGATTCACCCAGACCAGATGTTACCATCATTATTGGTTTTAACTGATCCTAGGTTTTCGTTTAGCAGTTTATGTAGAGATGGTTTGGTGAGCACTCAACCTACTCCTTTAAACTTTCAATAGAGAACCGTACCAGAATGAAATGTATGCAGGGCTAATCTAACCTCTTCTTTTGGGATTTTAATTCATGTCCTATTCCTTTCAATCATTTCCAAGTTGCTCACACACACATCACTGATACACTCTTAAGACTCTAATCTAACCTCTTCTTTCGGGATTTTAATTTGTGCCTTATTCCTTTTAATCATTTTTAAGTTACTCACACACACATCATGATATACTCTTGGCGACTCCATGGAAATGGTTGACCCTTTAGTTTAGAGTATTATCAGTGATGTGTTGCTGATTACAGTGAGCAAACTTGGAAATGATTGAAAGGAATAGGACACAAATCAAAATCCTAAAAAACAGAGTGTTAGATTCTATCCCTGCCTACATTTCGTAGGTACGCTTCTCGGTTTGTGAAAGTTTGGTGGAGTAGTGCCAGTGCTCACCAACATCTCCTCACAAAATTGCTAAACGAAACTGGTATGTATGCTTATACACCTACCATTTCTATTCAAAAATGGAACTTAAATGACCTAAAATTCGTACCAAAAATACTATTGTATTTGTATGTTGGCATTTGATGGTTACTAGGGACGGATATTCAAAAAAGAAAGCCAAAAAACGAGCAAACCAAGTCACGGCGATGGAAAAAGACAAAGTCAAATCAAAGCAAAGTCAGTCAAAGTAGAAAGTCAACACCCCAGAAAATTCAAAAAGTCAAATAACCAAGTGAGGAAGAAAAATACAACTTGAGGGACTAAAATTGCCAAACCTCAAGAGTGTATCACAAGAATAACAAGACAAGGACTAAATTGGAAAATGGGGGAAGTATAACTTGAGGGGCCGAAGCTGTCAACCTACACAAAACCTTCTTTCCACGCCCAACAAAAACCCACGAATAACTCACGGGTTCCCTTCACCTTTTATACCTGAAACATTCAAACACCCTGGATAATCAAAAAACAATTTCCCCCTCTCCACTATCTCCCCCAGCTTTCTAAATTGCCATGTTTGTGGCAATCCTTCACCTTTTCTGAGCATTTTCGCTGGCTGCTGTGATTGGACTCAAAAGACGCACAAAGAATTAAAGCTGAGATTTGTTTTTGAATCACCTCACACATACAAGCACACTTGGGTTTTTGTCTCTACAAAGAAATACCATAAGAAAGCCACAGCTGGAAAGACCCAGAAGAGAAGACTTCGGCTATAAATAGAGCCTTTTGTAAGCCTTGAAGGCATCTTAGCATATCTTAGAATTTTAGTTTAATTGTTATTTTAATTAAGTCATTTACAGCTTATTGTACTTTTTCTTTCAGCTTTGTACTAATTTCCAAGTTTAATGAAGTGTTGAGGTTTTATGTTAAATTCCAATTTTCAAATTCCAAGTTCTAAATTGCTAACTAGTGCTTAAGTGTGTTTGAAAAGCTTTCAAAGGAGCTTGTTCCGAAGCTCAGTTCGTCAAGCAAAATGAGAAAAGAAAAAAAAGGCTACAGTTAGGTAAAGAGAAAATCACAAAAACCACACTCAAATATACCACAACTTATTTTATGGATGATAAGCCAGTTCTGGATGGGCTTATGGACTCTCACTAGCTTGTTTTATACAAGCTAGAGCTTGTAGACTCTTTGTTTAACCCTGTTTTGAGCAAGGGTATTGTAAGTCTCTCTTTTCTTACTTTTTTTATTTACTGTAGAACTGCTTATAGTGCTTATTTGTTACTTATTTATGCTTTATCATGATGTTTAGTGCTTATCTTGCTTAGTTGTTAGTTTAAAAACAGTTTGTATCACTTTCAAGTTAGTACTGGTAGTATGTTTAGTTAATACTGTTAGACTGATTCAGCTTATTTAAGCGCTTATTATTGGACTAAATTTGGTATACGTGTTTATTTTGATATTTGATAATCTGTTTTTATCACTGTAAGTCAAATCAGTTTAAAATAAAAAGAAAAATGATTTTTGAAAACTTTAAGGGGTGTTTGGAACAAGCAGTACTAACCCATAGTTAGTACTGCTGTTTCTATTTTTGGGATTTTTAAAGCTAGCAGTACTAACTCAAAGCTAGCAGTACTAACTCTAAGTTAGTACTGGTAGTTAAAACTGTTAGTACTGTTGGTTCATTATTGCTTATTAGCTTATTATTTCTGCTTATTTAAGATTTCCTTAGCTTTTTAGAGTAGATTAAGCCCATTTTCCTTTACTGTCTTTAGGAGTAAGCTTATTTAAGCTTATTCGCCTTTTCAAAGCAATTTTAACAGTTTAACAGTTTGTAGTTCTTTAGCTTATTTGCCACTTTAGTTTATTCTAGTTGCTTATTCTTATGTCTGAGTTTTTATTAGGGGTAGTTAAATATCTGTTTTAGCTTATTTGCTTATTTCTTGTTTCATTGTGTTTTGTTAAAGCTAGCAGTACTAACTCCAAGTTAGTACTGGTAGTTAAAATTGTTAGTACTGTTGTTAGTACTGCTGAGTTTCTCTTGCTTAATTTAGCTTAATGGCTTGCTAAAATTGCTTATTTAGAGTTAGTCTGCTATTTGGGTTTGTCTTAGTTATTTATTGGGCTTATTTAGGTTTAGTATAAAAGTTTTTAGGTTTTTACCATACTAAGCCTTTTTGCATGCTCTAGTTATTTTCTTGCTTATCTTTTCATGCATTTGCTTATTAGGTTTAGTGCCCAATCATATCCTTGTCATATTCAAACATCGATTATCAATTCGTCATTCGATTTTCCATTCAAGCCTCGTTGGGACATAACGACCCGGAAACACTCTATACTACTTCCGGTTTCATTGATTTTGTGGATTTTGATCCTTGTTATATATTTATATTTATCTATATATAAAAAGGAGTAAGATCACGCGAGTCAATTTTTGGCGCCGTTGCCGGGGAGGCCAAAAACGGTTATCGTTACATTTGACAATGTGTGTTTGAATTTGTGAATATTTTCTTCTAAAAAAAAATACCAAAAAAGAAAAAAAAAGTAGTACAAAATATTTTTTATTTTCTTTTATTAGTATAATTATCATATAAAAACAAAAGAAAAACCAAAAATATTCAAAACATTGTCCATAAAAAGAAATAAAATTCACAAATTGGTAAAAATACAAAAATATAATATTCTCAATTGAGGTATTATCATAATAACTTTCCGGGTGAAACTTGTAGGTTCCCAACTCGAAACATAAAGATTTAAAAAACTGCCATTTGTGTTCTTTTGAGCACGGATACCTTGAAAAAGTTAACAAACTATAAAGTGGGTATAAGGAGGGTTGTTCCGAGGAACTACGACCCGAAAGGAGAAATAAGCTCCGCGCTATTCCTACTCCTCCGCTCACCTGTGCGTTTATCTTTTTTGAGAGTTACCGTGAAGTAAGTAGATTATTTGGTTGAAGTTGACTTATCTCATTTTCCGGTTAAATTCAATAGGTGAATAAATCATGAAAAACAAAAAAAAAAATTTAGTGTAAATTTTCTATTTATATTCTATTTTGATGCTATGCGCACTCGTTCTCAAGCCCGTAAACGTCGACAAAACAAGTCCGGAACATACCTTCTGTTGACACACCCAGATCTTGAGAAACCAAATAACAAACAAGAATTTTCAATCCTCCCATAGTTACGTTGGATGATATCGAACTATGGCGCAATTACTCAAAGACACCCACGAGAGTTACGAGATGCGGATCGTTGTTCCGAACTTACCGCGAACACTGTGAGATCAGCATGGTCTACTTATTCGTGTTCAAAAAACAAGCAATTTTTAGGACCATGATAAAGAAGACCCACATTTTCACATCCGAATATTACAACAAGATCACTGCTTACAATGATGTTCCCGAAGTCCCAGTACGTCGGTTAAGCTTATGCTTTTCCCATTTTCCCTTAAGGGAGCCGCCCGGATTTGGCTTGAAAAAGAACCCCCTCGATCGATTCTTACATGGGATGATCTTGTTTCGAAATTCATTAACAAATTCTTCCCTCCTTCTAAAACAACAAATCTTCGAAATGAAATCACGAGATTTCAACAAAGATTTGATTAAACATTTTATGAGGCATGGGACCGATTCAATGATCTTCTTAGGGGATGCCGCACTGGGTTTTTTCAGAATTGCATCAATTCGATACATTCTATAATGCCCTAAATTTGAATGATCAAGATTCATTGAACTCCGCTGTGGGTGGTAACTTTCTGGATAAAATGCCTCGAGAATGCCTAAAAATCATCTAGAGCAAGTCCAAAGTTCGTCAATCACGAAGCAAGGCCATTGTTTCCAAAGTGAGTACGATCACTTCCACCCCGAAGTATGGATTCATTCGTGTTGCTGAACTGAAGAATGGTTAGAGATTGATTCTTCGATAAGGTAAAAAACCAATACTCAGAAGCTCTCACTCCTGTAAAAGCAGTGAGCGAAGTTGTGTAACTGCGGTGGTGTCATTCTTACCAAAAGTGTCCAGCCACCGATGGCAACATTTATCGTGACAATATCCAAGAATACGTGTCATAAGCCACCGCAGTTAACTACAACAAAGGGAATGCTAGTTACCGACCTCAGATGGTTGCAAACCAAATTCGATCTCCCGGTTTTCCTCCTATGCAAAACCATCAAAACAACCAAAATCGGGGGAACAATTTCAACCAAAATCGGGGGAACAATTTTAACCAAAATAGGGGTAATAATTTCAACCAAGGACAAGTTTACCATCCCCAGATTAATCAACCCCCGACTTTTCAAGCTCCAGTTCCACTAGCACCAGGTGTGTCTATGCCCGATTTTGATAATACGTCAAGCTCAATGACGGGTTATGCAAAATATGCACAATCAAATGCAATATAACGGACCTGATTACCAAATTCGTGAATAGTAATACCGTTTCTACTTCAGGCTTGGGTTCTCTTCCAAGCAACACAATTGCTAACCCGAAAGGTGATGTGAAAGCAATCACTACCCGAAGCGGTGTTTCCTATAACGGACTCAAAATTTCCTCTCCTCCTATGGAAAATGACCCTGAGGTGACAAAGGTTTACGGTGCAACCAAAGGCACGCAAACATCCACCTTTGGTGGTCTAAACTTAATGACCATAATTGTTGAGCCCGTTGTTGCTTCAAAGACTAAAACAAACCTGCTTATTCCTTCCACGGGCAACAAAGAGAAGCTCGTATTAAAAAGACGTCTTTCTAGCTTCAAAATTATAGAGATTTTGTGAATCTCCATTTTGAGCTAAGTTTCGCGGACGCTACTCCTAACCACATGCCTAATTTGCACCATGTTTAGAAAGCTCCTCAATGACAATAAGATAAGTAATGAGTTAGTTGACAAAGCACGGTAAACGAGCATTTTCTCGAGCGATATCCTAAAAAGTTTCTCGAGAAATTGGAGACCCCGTTTTGATTTCTGAGACGTCGTTGACTTTCCGGAGATGACTGATGCTTAGCCTTGGCCGATCTCGTGCAAGCTCAAACTATGCCTTCTCTCCCTTTGGAGGAATAAGTCTCCCAGCTTTGACCAAATCCCGAATGATTCTTGACTTCGATAACCGAACGATTTCTACTCCAACGGGCATCGCCGGCGGATGTTTTCGTGAAAGTTGAAAGTTGGAATCGTTTTTCTTTCCTGCCGCTTTTTGTGGTCGTTGATTCGTTGCGAATCTCGGGTTCCCCTAGATCTTGGACGACCTTTCTTGAGAGACGGCACGTTGCCTGATAGATTGTTCTGGTGAACAAATGACCCTATAGACATGATGACAATACGTGACTTCAAAGTTTGTGATACTAGATCTTTTCTCTTACAATATTGAATGGGTTACACGAGTCGTTGTTAATTGACATTGTTGTGAAGAATATGTTCAAGAATTACTTGATATGAAATTTCTAAAGGGCAAATCCCAAATTATACTTCGGACCTTATGATCGATTCTTCGCCTCTCCATCTTTCACTCCCTTCGGAGGAAGTGATTTTCTAATGGAAGAGATCGATGAATTTCTTGAACATGATGATTCAATACCACCAGGTGTTGACGGCATCTATGATTCTGAGGGAGATACTGTTTACCTTGAGGAATTGTTAAGTGTGATCAATAGCGACCCAAATCTCCCTCCGTCACCAGTTTGTGAAATTAATGTGCCTGAAAAGGTTAAATCTTCCTGTGAAGATCCTCCCATCCTTGAACTCAAAGACTTATCATCCCATCTTGAGTATGCGTTTTTAGAAGTTGATGACAAATTACCCGTCATAATCGCTAAAAACTTGAAAGATAAGGATAAAACCGCCCTAATCAAGGTTCTTAAGTCACACAAACATGCCATAGCTTGGAAGATTTCTGATATTAAGGGGATAGATCCACAATTTTGCACCCATAAGATTTTGATGGAGGAAAATGCCAAACCCGTAGTTCAACATCAGAGAAGGGTTAACCCCAAAATCTATGAGGTTATTAAGCAAGAAGTTATCAAACTTCTTGATGCCGGGTTAATTTATCCTATCTCTGACAGTCCCTGGGTAAGCCCGGTTCATTGTGTCCCTAAGAAAGGAGGCATAACCGTGGTGAAAAATGATGAAATGAATTAATACCCACTAGGTTGGTTTACGGACCCGGTCTGGCGAGTTTTGCATCGATTACCGGAAAACTCAAGGATGCAAACTGTAAAGACCCATTTTCCCGGTTGACCATTTATGGACCAGATGTTGAAAAGATTAGTCCGGAGGAAATGAGTACTATTGCTTTTTGGATCGGGATTTACGGCTCTTTCAGATTCCAGATTGACCCATGTGATCAGAGAAGACGACCTTCACCTGCCTTACGAGACATTTGCCTATCGTTCGCATGCCTTTTGGATTATGTAATGCACCGGGCACGTTTTCCTTAAGGTGGTATGGTGAATTTTTCCACGATTCTGATTGAGAAAACCATAGAAGTCTTCATGGATTGATTTCTCGGTTTTTTAGGTGATTCTTTCTCTCTTGTCTTTCCATTTACGACAAAAGCCCAAAGGGTGAAGAACCACCTTGATATGCTAAATTAGAAAAAATGCCACTTTATGGTGCAAGGAAAGGAATTAGTCCTTGGCCATAAGATTTTTAAGTTCGGGATTGAGGTTGATAAGGCAAAAGTTGATGTCATTGCAAAATTGCCTCATCCCACTACCGTGAAGGGTATTCGCAGTTTTCTCGGTCACGCCGGATTCTACCGATTTATTCAGGATTTTTCCAAAATCGCCCGGCCTATGACCCACCTCCTTGATAAAAAGAAACTCCGTTTATTTCTCGAAGGGAACGAATGCATCAAAGCTTTGAAACCCTTAAGATGAGTTAACCCAGGCCTCCATTCTAGTTGGCTCCGATTAGGACTTGCCCTTTGAACTCATGTGTGATGCAGTGATTTTGTGTTATGGGCAGTCCTAGGGCAACCGTTAAGACCAAGCCTTCCAGCCATTAACTATGCAAGCAAAACTTGACCGAGGCTAAGACATTACACTAACGGAAAAGAATTACTTGCCCGTTAGTGTTATGCTTCGACGAAATCCAGCCATATCTTGTCTTGTCCAAAGACTAGTGTAGCGGACCATTCGGCTTCTCAAGTACTGATTACTAAGCAGGTGCTAAGCCGAGATTGCTGCCGGTGTTTTGTTGCTCCAGCAATTTAATGTCGTTATCCGTGATAAAAAAGGAGCAGGAAAATATCGCCGCCGACCCCCTTTTAGACTTGAATAGCCCCATTTTAAAGTGAGCTTAAAAAAATGAAATTACGAAAACATTTCCTCTCGAGACACTTGGGATGGTTACCTTTCGTGGTGATGATAATGCCCCATGGTTTGCCGATTTTGCAAACTACTATGCGGGGAATTTTGTGATCAAAGGGATGTCGTTCTCAGCAGAAGAGGAGTTTTTCAAGCGTTCAAACACTATTTTGGGACGACCCTACTTGTTTAAGATATGTGCGGCATCAAGTGATCGGCGGTGTGTGTACGCAAGGAAGCTCTTGCATCCTCGAAGCTTGACCATAATGGACCCTACGTGGGGACACTACGGGTGCCAATTACACCGCTAAAAAGGTCTTTATTCAGGATTTATTGGCCACGAGCTACAGGATGCCCACGACTTTGTACCTGATGTGAACAGTTGTCAAGCCAAGGCAAAAATTTGCAACGTGATGAGGATGCCTCAAAATCTATCCAAGTCTTGCGAAAATCTTTGACGTTTGGGGTTTGACTTTATGGGGCCGATTCCCGTCTTTTAAGAGGAACAAATATATACTCGTGGCAACGATTTACCTTGTAAAATGGGTTGACGCGAAAGCGCTCCCCCCACGACGCCGAGTTGTTTGCAAATTCTCAATCTTTTTCGCCAGATTTGGTGCCCTCGTGCAAATCATAAGTGATCGCGGAACTCATTTTTGCAAAAATATGCACAATTCGCCCAAAAGTCTGCTTAAATACGGAGGTCACCTCATCGTCTCTCCATGGTATCACCACAATACAAGGTGGGCATAGTTAAGGTATCCAATTCCTGGTTTTGTAAAACAAATTCTTAAAAGGGTGCTTGTGGGGAAAGTCGTGCCTCTTGGTCGGACAAATAGATTGACGCATGGTATGTGCTTAATTTCACATACCATTTTCCATTAAAACGGACTTTGAAGATAAGAACGTACCAAAAATACATTGATTTGTAATGTTTCGCATTTGAATTGTGCAGGACAAGATATTTCAAAAGAAAGCCAAAAACGACAAACCAAGCATGGGATGGAAAAGTCCAAGTCAAGTCAAAGTCTAAAGTCAACCACATGAAGAAAATACAACTTGAGGGACTAAAACTGCCAAACCTCAAGTTGTATTACAAAAGAAAAAGACAAGGGTCAAAATTGCAAACCGGGCGAAGTTTGTTATAAGAAATGAGGGACCACAGCTTGCCACCTCCCCCCACACTCCAGTTTCCCGCCAAAACAAAACCAGGGACGAGTAGGGATGTCTCCCATACTTCTACCTGCAAAAACCACTCAAAACCCTAGATTAAATCTTTTTTTCAACCAACTCCTTGCCCTCAGCTGTATATGTGCCATGTTGGCCAATCCTCTACACTTCCTAAGTATTTTCTAATGGCTTTGATTGACTCCAAAGAAGCACAAAAGAAATTGAAGGCTGGGATTTGTTTTAGAATTGCCTCACACAACAAACACACTTGGTTTTTGTCTCTACAAAGAAACACAGAAGAAAGAAGAGAAGAGAGTGCAAGAAACCAAGACCTTAATTCGCTTCGGCTATAAATAGAGCCTTTTGTAAGCCTTTGAGGCAACTAGTTAGTTTTTAATTTTTAATATAACTTAGATTATTTTCAGTTCTTTTAAAAAAACTAATTACTACTTTTTATTTCAGCTTGTAACAATTTCAGGTTTTAATGAAATTTGGAGGTTTCTAAGTCATTTACATTCAAGTGTTAGTTTCTATTGTGTTGAATTTCTGTTCAAAAAGCTATCAATACAGCTTATTCTAAGCTGCTATAATTACGTACACCTAAAAAAAGTTAATTAGTTAGAGAAATCATTAAAAATTCACTCTCAAACTACTCCACAGCTTATTTTTGGTGATCGCCAGGTTCTGGCTGGGCTTCAGGACTCTCACTAGCTTGTTTTATACAAGCTGAGCTTGTAGATTCTTGGTTTTAGCCCTGTTTTGGAAGGGTGTTGTAAGTTTCTTTTCTCTCTTTCTACTTAGTTATGCTGATGCTATAAGTGATTATATTTCCTCCTTGCTGTATAAGTGCCATGTTGGCAATCCCTCACCACTTTCTAAGTAATTTCGATTGCTGTGATTGACTCCAAAGAAGCACAAAAGAAATTGAAGGCTGGGATTTGTTTTAGAATCACCTCACACAACAAACACACTTATTTAAGTGCTTATTCTTAATTAAAATATGCTTATAAGTATCTTATTTTGTTATTGGATAATCTGTTTTTAATCAAGTATGAAAAGAAAAATGATTTTTGGAAACTTTAAGGGATGTTTGGAACCAGCAGTACTAACCTATAGTTAGTACTGCTAGTTCATATTTTTGGATTTTAAAGCTAGCAGTACTAACTCAAAGCTAGCGGTACTAACTCCAAGTTAGTACTGTTAGTTAAAACTGTTAGTACTGGTGGTTCATTTTAGCTTATCAGCTTATTATTTTGGCTTATTTAAGATTTCCTTAGCTTTTTAGAGTAGATTAAACCATTTTCCTTTACTGTCTTTAAGAGTAAGCTTATTTAAGCTTATTCTCCTTTTCAAAGTATTTTCAATAGTGTATCAGTTTGTAGCTTTTTAGCTTATTTGCCATTCTAGTTTATTCCAGTTGCTTATTCTTATGCCTGAGTGCTTATTAGGGATAGTTAAATATCTGTTTAGCTTATTTGCTTATTTCTTGTTTCATTAAACTAACAGTACTATCTTAAAGCTAGCAGTACTAACTCCAAGTTAGTACTGGTAGTTAATATTGGTAGTACTATTGTTAGTACTGTTGAGTCTCTCTTGCTTATCTTAGTTTAATTCCTTTTTGAATTTGCTTATTTAGAGTTAGTCTAGCTTATCTGTGTCTTAGTATAAAAGTTTTAAGTGTTTTTGCCATTCCTAGCCTTTATACCTACTCTAGCTTATTTTCCTTTCTTATCTTTTTGTGCATTTGCTCATTAGGTTTAGTGCCCTTTCTCGTCATATCCTTGTCATATTCAAACATCAATCATCACTCCGTCATTCGATTTTCCATTCAAGCCTCGTTGGGACAAAACGACCCGGGAATCATACTTCCGGCTACATATATATTTTATTTTGGTGAACTTTTAACCATTCCTTGTGCAAAGGTAATTGGTTGAGTGTTTGCTTATATATTATATATATATATATATATATATATATATATATATATATATATATATATATATATATTATTAACTAGTCAATGACTCTTGGAGAACCTGCCTCAGCCGGCTCCTCATCAAATCCCTCGTAGAATCTCCATGGCTCAGAATCAGTGTAGACAGATGTGTAGGTAACTGCGGATGATGCAGAAGACATGACTGCTGAAACAACAAAAGAAACTTATATAAGTATATTCTATAAGACCAGCATAGTATATATGTAATATGATATAAGTACGTATATAGGTCATGAAAGCATATAGTATAACCAACTAATGCAACTCAATAGTGTATGTGTGTCCCGTGAAAAACTTTTGTATGATGCAACGTTTGTGAAAACGGTTATAGTCCAAGTAAAAATATTTGACCTGGTTCTCTATAACCTTGGCTCCTGATGCCAATCTGTAACACCCCCAAATAGGGTCACATGGAATATGGGTCTGAGAGTGTTACATCATAGATCAACAGTATAAGATATGAGAACGACCTCTATCTGAGTCGTTTGAAAATGATACATTGGATTAAATAAACTTGTTTGTTATAAAAGCCCGAAGCTTAAATTGTTCACCCATAAAAATGTAAAGATTTTAATACATAACAAATACTCCAAAATGTAATGCATTTAAATCTCCATGCAAAATGATTCCCAAAATGTTAACCCCCAATGTATCCTTGTTCTTGTACCTTATTGACCTGAGAAAAACATGCTTTAAAACGTCAATATAAAGTTGGTGAATTCATAGGTTTAATAAATGTTTAAAGTAGGACCGCAAGATTTCCAAATGTATGATAAGTAACAAATACAATATCACAAAAGTAATTACGAAATGCACTAAGCTCATGACACCGAAGCTACAACATATATGTATGCAAATTAATGCAAATAATGTGCCCGTGTAGATGTTCAACCCACAACATCCAAATTGTTCTGACATGGTATACATTCGTCATTTCGAAACCTCCGAAACTAGTAAGCGCTACTCACCCGAACGGGGATGTCAATCCCAAATAGATCTATGCATAATATTCGCGCTTACAATCTAGTAATTAACAGCTCATGATTCATGGCATAGTGGGTTATAGCTACTTAGGCAAACTCGTAATTTGTATAAAAGTGTACTTGCGTCCAATCATAAAACAATGCATGTTTCTCACCCCAAAGTTGTAAATCAATGTAATGGTATAAAAGCGGGGCTATGAACTCACCGTAAGTGAATGATTTGATTATCTAAATCAAATATGTAAATCGTCTCGGCAATCCGAATGCAACCTAATCAATTGTAGGCCGTATGAGTATAATGTATTTTATATAAATAAAATATCACATGTTATATAGTTATACCACCACCTAATAGTTCTCATTTAATTTTAAAAAGTTGAAATATTAATTAAATCGTACTTTGTCAAATAAGGGTATATGTGTTTGTATCCGTAAAGAAAATTTTATTTTTGTTCAACAATGTATTATTTGTTAAAAATATATGATTTAATATTTTTATTGATTATGTATTGATATTATATAATTAATTTAATTGTTTTATAAAATAATGTATAAAAGTAAAAATAGTGCACAGGGCTTTATAAACCTCGTATCTTTATCGTTCTAACTCCGTTTTATATGTTTCTTATGTCTATGGTTTCGTATTAAGAAAATCTATCAAAATATTATATTTATAATATTTTAGCTACTGATGAACAATAACTTTTACTATTTCTGTAAATTTTATAAAACTACTTTTATGTAATTAATTATATAAAACTTGCAAAAAGCATAACTCATTCATTTTACTTTCGTTTCGCTTGTTCTTTACATGTATGGATTCGTGACGAGATAAACTATGTTAATAAAATGTTTACTGAATTTATAAAATTTTGGGTCAACTCAGAAAAGTCAAACAGTTTATAAAAATGTTTTTATAAACTTAAATCTTGCCAAACTCGTAACTCATTCGTTTTAATTCCGTTTTTCGAGTTTCTTACATGCTTGGATTCCTCATGGAAATTACTATCATTATAAAATATTTCCATTATTTTACCACGTCTGAAGAAGTGGGGATTTTTATAAAATAACTTTTATAAAAACACTTTTATACATTTAATTATCGTAAACTTACAAATGTCGTAACTTCTTCGTTATAGCTCAGTTTTTCAAGTTCTTTATATGCTTACGATCCTTGTAATATGTACGAATTAAATAAAATATAAAAGAAATACATTATTTTTCAAATTCTAACAGAATGAATTAAAACAGTTGGTATGGTTATGTTTTGTAATTTAGGTTTTATAAATCCATTTCTTGATAAATCTTGTACAAGTCCTTTACCATACTTTCTACCATGAGTCTTACTAATTTTAGGTCCTCTAATTAGTCAATAGTGATTGTCCATGCTAAAGTTTCCTCATAATACTAGTACATAAACCTTGTAAGTAATACTTTCAACATAGGTTAATTTACAAACTAACCATATAAATTAATTAGTACTTATATTAAGTGTGTACTTCCATTTTAAGTATTATTTCATCAATATATATATAAAATTTGAACCATATATGACCATGTATTATTTCATAAATCATAAAAATAACATAGGTGGTGATTAACATAATATAACAAGTATGTAAGCATGTAAATGAATGAATGGAAATGTTAAAGCTTAAATATACCTTAGAGATGTGTAGTAGCATGATGAACACAAGCTTACACTTAAGCTTAAACCTAATAAATCAAACCCAAGATCAAACCCTAATTAGGAAACCCTAATTATCTTTTCTTGTATACTTCTTGTTAAACCAAAGCCCAAGCTTCTAATACTCTTGAATGGTCTTAGATATACTTAATATCAATGCTTGAACACTTGGAATAGTTGTAGAATAAAAATTATATGGAAACCCTAGTAGTGAATTTTAAGCCATAGGCTTATGATGAAAATAGAGAGAGTTCCTATTATAGTCATTAGTATTGTAGAAAACAATCTCAACACATGGTTTTACGGATGGTATAAGTACAAGTGTAAGAGGCTTCTCCTCCTTCCCATAAAATGGAACAACTAGGATTAGTTTTAAGGTACCAGGATTGGACAATTTCTAGTAAAGTGGGATTAAGAGTACTCTTGGTGGGGTTATCGAAGTGTACATGTGAAGTTTGAATTTATCATGTGTATGTGTTTAAGTATATCCTGCCCTAATGACTTATTTGTTGATAAAATGATTAAATTTTGTGTATTGGGTATAAATGTGCGTATTTGTTTGAGTATAGATAGGCATAGGTATTTCCGGGTACGCCTAAATGTATTTTATAGCGAAACGTAGACGTTTTACGTAACCGATAAAAATAAAATAGGAAAAGTTAATAATTATTCTCATAATAATTATATGACACTTGCCTGACGTAAACTTTTATTTGTTTGGTGTCCGTTTACGTTGAACGTTGATTTTTAGTTTACGCGATTTAACTATACGAAAATAATTAAAAGCGAACGCGTAAAACTCTAAAAATAAATAATGGTAATAATTGAGTCAGAAATGACCTGAAATAACGGATTGTTACACTTTGTATGAATAATTCTACATGATATTTGGTGTAGGTCCGTAATCTTTTTCATTTCTTCTTCAAATGAGTCCAAGTCGTGTATTTCCTCCAAAAGTCATCCAAGTGCTAAAAACCTAAAAACGAATGATTAAGCACATAATCTGGGCATATTTGCATTATTTAAAGGGTTAAATGACCCCAAAAAAGTATATAAAACGACACCTTATTAGTATGCCTATCATATGAATAAATCAAAGAAAAGAAAAACTATTTGTTAGTTGTTACAGTTCATGAATTTAATATAAATTTAATTGTATCATTAGCCTTTATATCTTTTTTATGGTTAATGTTCAAGATATATATAGTAGCAACATGATTATTACATGACGTTATGACATTGGTTGTTGTTATAATTTGTTAATTTAACAATTAATGTTAACTTATTGTGACTCATAATTTGATTGTCTTTCATTATGTCTAATAATTAAATTGATCGACATATTGAAGTAGTTGATTGTTACGAAAATTTGGAGTATTTGTAACATTTATATGTTTTAAATCTCAATTGATGGTTTTAAAGTTAATCATTTATTGCTTTTAAGAATTTGACATTTCATAACTTGAAATATGTAACGATAATGTTAATAATTGTTTAAAATGACAAATTATAGAAATTAAATGTTACAAAGTTTGAAATATGTATTGTTTGTAACATCCGTATGTTTTAATATCTCATTGATTACCTTTAAAGCTATTTAATTGTTATATGACAATTAAGTGAGATTAATTTGTTAGTCACCAAAGTGGCCAAGTTAATTTCAAATTTGTAGTCATATAATTTTTGTTTTTTAAAGCTATTTATTTATTATATGGCATTAACTGAGATTAATTTGTTAGTCACCAAAGTGACCAAGTTAATTTTAAATTTGTAGTCATATGATTTATGTTGTCTTAAAGCTATTTATTTATTACATGACATTAAGCGAGATTAATTTGTTAGTTACCAAAGTGCGCAAGTTAATTATAAATTTGTTGTCATGTAATTTATGTCGTCTTAAGAATGCTCTTATGAGTTTTTATTAGTTAATAGATATTATGAACTTTTCCCAAAGGAAAAATTATTCTTCTATAACTAATAATCTTAAAGATGAAAAAAATAGTATACTCTTGTCATATGTATATAGTTATCCAAAGATGCTTATATATTTGACGAAGTCTATTCTATTTTCTTGTAGAGTCTAATTGCATTCTAATAATGATGAGGAAATATTGTTGTGTTTACCCAAAGGAAACTAACAATATATATTTCATTTATTTTCTAGTGTGAATTTCTCCGAATGAAGCAAACAAGTCACTTTCCATTTAGGCGTTTTGGATATTGACTTGGCGCTATTGGAAGATAGGCCTACTGACCTTATTGATGCTAGTTGAGAGGCTCAAAAGTCACACCATAAGGCATGGACAAGGTTTAACAGACTCTGCTTAAACTTTATGCGGATGACAATTGCCAACAACATTAAGCCTACTCTTCCTAGCATTGAAATCAGAATGCTAAAGATTTTCTTAAGCTTGTAGAAGAGAAGTTTCGTTCTGCTAATAAAGCATTAGTAAGGACACTTATGGCTAAACTCACCACCATGAAATTTGATGGTTCAAAGAGTATGCAGCAACTTATCCTTGACATGACCAATACTGCAGCAAGACTTAAGACACTAGGTATGAATATGGATGACTCTTTCTTGGTGTAATTCATTATGAATTCACTTCCTCCTGAATATGGACCATTCCACATCAATTATAACACATTTAAGGATAATTGGAATATTGATGAACTGTCCAATAAGTTTATTCAAGAGGAAGCAAGACTAATAAAACAAAGAGTTCACTCCATTAACTTGGTGAATCAAGGAGTTGACAAGAAGCTAATATCAAAAGCCAAGAACTTTAAGAAGAAACAAATGAGGTTGCTAATAGTGAAAAGAAGGAACAACAGAATAACAAATTCATTTTTTACAGGAAAGATGTGCATTTCTAAAAGGATTGTCCTAAGTGCAAGGCTTGGTTAGAAAAGAAAGGTATACAAGATGTTTCTGTATGCTTTGAATCAAACTTATCTGAAGTTAATTTTTTAATACTGGGTGGTTTGATTCTGGTGTTACTACTCATGTTTCCAATATTAGGAAGGGATTCATTATAATCCAAACCATAAGCCCAACTAATAACTTTCTCTTTATGGGGAACCGAATAAAGGCTCCAATTGAAGGCGTAGGGACTTATAGACTGAAGTTAGATACCGGGTTTTACTTGGATCTAATGAATACTCTCTATATACCTTTATTTTCTAGAAATTTAATTTCTATTTAATGTTGATCATAATGTTGTAATGAAACGTAGTACGGTGAATGAAAATTCTGCCTTCTTGTGGCATAAACGTTTGGGTCATATATCCAAAGCATGATTACAAAAATTGATAAAGAACGAGATTATACCGAATCTAGACTTCACTGATTTTAGCTTATGTGTGGAATGCATAAAGGGTAAGGAAACCAAACATAGCAAGAAATGTGCCACAAGAAGCATAATCTCCTTGAAATCATACACACTGATATTTGTGGACCATTTGATACTCCATCCTTCACTGGAGAAAAATATGTTGTCACCTTCATAGATGATTTTTCACGTTATGGGTATGTCTATTTTCTGCATGAAAAATCTCAATCTATAAATGCCGTCGAGGTGTTTGTAAATGAGGTTGAGAGGTAACTAGACATAAAAGTGAAAATTGAAATTAAATTGATCGACATATTGAAGTAGTTGATGTTATGAAATTTAAAGTATTTGTAACCTTTTGTGAAATATTTTTCGAATAAGAATGAGGACAGCTTGTCATATCAGGCTCTCGAAGCTTGTTTGAGGCCGTACAGAGCTTTCTTAAGACGATAGACGTGATCAAGAAAGTCTGGATCTATAAAACCTTCAGGTTGCCTTACAAAACCTCCTCCTTCAGTGGTCCGTTAAGGAATGTTGTTTTAACATCCATCTGGTAAATGTGAAAGTTCTTGTGTTCCGCATATGCCATGAAAATCCTGACAGCTTCGAGTCTTGCAACTGGAGCAAATGATTCCTCAAAATCGATTCCCTCTTCCTGACCATATCCTTTGGCAACTAAATGAGATTTGTTTCGAATTATTGTGTTCTCGTCATCAGTTTTGTTTTTCCAATTCCATTTGCCTTTGATTATGTTTATGCCAACAGGACATTCGACAAGTTTCTAAACATCAATTCGTTTAAACTGATTTAGCTCGTATTGCATGGATTCAATCTAACTGTGATCAAGCATAGCCTCCTTGCTATTTTTGGGTTCGATTGTACTCACTATAAGTGTGTACATACACATTTCTGCGTCAGTTTATAACTTGTGTCTTGTCATTACAGGTTTTGAGGGATCACAATCACATTTTCAATTGGGTGATTCTTGGTCCACATGTCCGTAGAACGGTTTTTTGGTAGAACTCGTGCATATTTGACGGATCCTGATTAGTAGAGGATGTTTCGGCTTCTTCTAAAATAGGAGTTTGAAGTGGATGATAGAAAACATTTCCGTCATAATTTACATTGTCTTTTTAAATTTATTCATCGGGATTGACATTTGAGACTGGAGTTGATGGTTCAGTTTGAATTGGTTCTTCTGATGAAGTTACTTGTGGAGGAACATCATCTTCTTCAACGATGATTGATGAGGATGAAGAAGTGTCTTCTGTATTAAGAGTATTTGCAGCGGAATTATCGGACACGTCTGAACTCCTTGAAACAAAGTATTCTTCATATAAAGGACCAAACAAATTATCCAATTCTACTTTTGATGGTACTGGTAGTGAATCAACCGATGAATCAGGAATATTTGAGTAGTTAAATCCGGGTCCTAAATTGTTTCATTCAGAAGCCATAGCTGTGAGTTCATCAAATTTAACATGAATGGTTTCCATAATTTTGTGAGTTCGACGGTTATAGATACGAAACCCTCTTGATGACTCAAAATATCCAATAAAAATACCAATATCAGCCTTTGGTTTCATTTTTCCAAGATCATCACGATCATTTGTTGGATAACAAAGTGACCCAAATACGTGAAAATATTGAACATTGGGTTTTGTTCTACGAATCAGCTCACAAGGAGTTTTATTATACCGTGTATGGTTAATAGAGCGATTCCGACTAAAACAAGTTGTAGCAATAGCTTCAGCCCAACGAAATTCTGGAGAATTGGAAAAGATAAGCATTGTTCGTGCAACTTCGACAAATGTATGATTTCGTCTTTCAACAACATCGTTTTGTTGAGGTGTTCTTGTAATTGAAGCGTTATGTATAATGCCTAACTTTGCATAGAATGACCGTAATTTGTCATTTTTGAATTCAGTTCCATTATCTGTTTGAATCTTCTGAACTTGAGCTTTGAAAGATCTTTGAACTTGAGTAATGAAATCAATAATCACATATGGAGTCTCATCTTTTGAACGAAGAAAGAATACCTAGGTGTAACGAGAATAATCGTCAACGATTACCATAATATATTTCTTGCCATTTATGCTCGCGACCCTCATTGGTCCACATAAATCCATGTGAAGTAATTCAAGTTTGGATTCTGTACTGGGAACCAATTTGGATGGAAAGGAAGCTTTCTTGCTTTTTCCTTGCTTATAGGCTGAACAAAGGTGATCTTTATCGTATTTAAACTTCGAAAGCCCATCAACTAAGTCATCTTTCGTGAGATGATTTATGGTACCGAAATTTAAATGAGATAGTCTTCGATGCCATAACCATGATTTTGTTGACTTGGCTTTGGACATTAAGCAAATTGGAGAAGAAGCTGCCAACTCAGAAATGGAGATGGTGTAGAGATTTGAATCACGAGATCCAGTAAGTAAATCATCACCCTCTAAATTTCAAACATAGAAAGTGTTTGAACGAAAGGAGACTTCTAAATCTCCATCACAAAAATTGTCCAACCGAAAACAAATTGTGTCAAAGGTCCTCAACATAATATACATGACAAATTGTAAGATTGCCTTGAACATAATCTTCGTATCCAGTGATTGCTGTGAAGTGATCATTTCTGAAGCGGACTGTTCCCATTATCAACGAAATTTCTTAGCATTTGAAGATTGCCAGTCATATGCTTTGAACACCCGCTATCAACAATCCAAAGGACAAGCTAAATCACCTACATTACATAAAACACATACAGATGGAAGAGTGGACAGTTTGACTACCTATTTCTGAGTGGTAACCGGTGTTTTCTTAGTGTTTCGAACACTAGTACTACACTTTAACACACTAGGTGTTGATTGTGTAGTTTTGCTCTTGGGTGACCAATTAAAACTTGGTTGATAATCAAACCATTTCTGCCACTTTCTACTTGTAGCAAGTTTGTTTTTCATGTAATTACTAAGTGTCCTACTTTGCTTAGATTTAAGGGATAATAATGATGTCCTAGAGACCTTATTTGTTGTTGTTGGGGTTTTAGAAACACTAAACCTAGATTTTGCTACTACAGGAGTAGTGTCTAAATTCTTAGATTTTGCTGCTATGGGGGAAGTAAATAAGGTTCTTTTCCCCTTAGAATCTACAGATAAAGCATAACGAGCAACACATTTTTCATGAGAAAAAGAAACACAAACAAGATTCGAACCATCTTTAACAACAGTTATAGACTTTTTATTTATTTGAATGCGTTTGAATTGCAATCATTCGAATTCATTGTTTCATGCTTATTAGAATCTATACTAACACTAATGGACTCTTTCTGGACAGTTGTAGACAACTTCTTATCCTTAATGTTCTTCAAGACTCTATTTTTGATTTAATGCCATTAGACTGTGGTCTTCTAACACTATTAGAACTCTCTACTCCTGTATCATTTAAAAGCAATGTGTTAGTGGTAGACACTGGCGTGTGTAACTCGATTTTTGATATTTTATACATTCCTCTTGCAATGACATTTGAGCTCTGTTGCTTAGTGTGCTCGTTCTTAGATGTAGAATGTGAAGTGACTAGTTTTAACCTATCTGTTTGATCCTCAGTTTGTAAAAGTTTCTTAGCCATATCCGCTATGTTTTTGTCTAACAGTGTGACACATAGAAGTTTTTCTGAGGTTGCAGATTTGTCAAACTTAGTATTCACATTGTTTCCTTTATCAATGGTTTTGAGTTTCTCTTTAAGCTCAAAAATTGTCATCAAAAGATCTTGATTTTGAGAATGCACATCACCATAAGAGTATGTCTTTTGATTGACATGCTCAACTAACTCATTAACCTCTTGTTGATGTTAAACCCGTGTTACTTTTATTGAATTAAACATTTTTTGATATTAAAGCTTGATGTTTTCTCTTTCTTGAACAACTAAATCAATTTGGATTTTTAGTAACACGTTTTCATCACTCAACATTGACAATTTTGACTTCCAAGTGATGTATCTAGCCATTTACTCCTTTTGATTTTGCAATTTAAGTTCGAATCAATGCTTTGGTTTTAAGATCTTTGAAAATCATATTCAAGAATTTAAATTCTTTTGAGTAAATTGGCTTGAACATCCTTGGAGTCATTTAAAATTTTCTCTATTTCAAGCATCAACAATTCATTGTTCTGTTCAGCACCAGAAAGTAATACACAATCATTGATTTCTCTTGTAAAGGACGCTTCCAAAAGTCAATCAATGTCTTTTTGAAAACTGTTTTCTGTTGATTGTTGATTCTAAACCTTCTTTTCCATTGATTCAAAAATATTTAACATCTCTGCTACTTCTTCAGAAAGTTCTTTTTGAACATCTTGTGAACTTTTATACAAAGAATATGACATAGGAATGACCTATTTGTTATAAAAATTCCTTAAACCATCTTGACTATCAGATATCCATCTCCTTTTAGTATCTTCTAAAAGAGTTTTATTGATATTTTTCGAAAAGCAAAAATTACTGCATCTAGTTTTTCAAACATTTGTAACAATTTGCTTACTTTCAGCATTTTTGGAATTGATACCTCTAACACTTGAGGTTTTGACTCAAAAACTTGATTAGAAGTAGCCAGAATTGAAAAATATGTTTATTTAATCAGAAACTTCTTGTTGATGAACAAATGTTTCATAAAGAGCAATTAACTTAGTATAATCTAATTAAACCATTTTGTTTCTCATTTTTAATCGACTTTCTTCCGCGTCCTCAAGAGTTTTCTGTTAGCCTCACTTTTTAGTGAAGCTGGCGTCTTACACGTGAATTGGACTAGCTATAGACCAATTGCTAAACGCATGGACTATTATTGTATATGTGGTATAGTTAGCTTTATTATAGGCTATAAATACCCCATGTCTCTCCATGAGGGGTTGGTGGAAGTTCATTTGTATTTTCTCTTCTAATCTAATATATTACAAGTTTCCTTTCACCCTCTCTCTACTTTCTCTCACTAGAAATACAATGTTTCATCTTTGTTTCTTTTATCATCCCCGTCCCCCCAAAAAGGTGGTTTTGTATACCTGTTACAAGTGGTATCAAGAGCTAACCGGGGGTGTTTTGTAATCGTGTTGTGTTGTGCGTGCTTCTTATAGCTTATTTAAGCTTATTTTGAGCTTATTATGTGCTTATAGGCACACAGCTTAATTTGGTTTTGGCTTATTTGATAAAAAGCTTCTTGATTTATCTTTCTAACCAAATCTAGCTTAGTTTTTACTTGGTTCGTGGCTTATTATGTACTTATAAGGCCATGACTCATTTTGGTTTTGGCTTATTAGATAAAAAGATTTATGCTTTAACTTTCTAACCAAAGTATGCTAAGGTTTATGGCTTATTCTTGTTGCAAAATAGCTGATTTAAAGTTTATTGGTCACAGCTTATATTGGTTTGCTTATTAGATTGTTACAAAGCCAATTTCTAAGTTGTTAGTGTTCATCATAGTAGTTTGGCATAACCATATGTACTATCTTTTGTTTGTTAGTCGAATATTAGCAAGAAAACAAAAGAATAGTACTTGCAGCGGTTTGGTAGTGGCCCCAAAGTTGGCAGCGGTTTGGTTAATGTAGAGGTTTACCAAAGTTAGCAGAGGTTTGACTTGTTAGCCAACGGTTTAGTTAAACCACTATGCAACGGTTTATCAATTAAAAACCGTAGCGGTTTGCCATAAATGTTTGTCACAAGTCTCAGCGGTTTATACCTTCTAGCGGTTTGCCTAAACGAAACTATGGCGGTTTGGATATTTGCCAGCGGTTTGTTATCGCAGCAGTTTGGCTCCTTGCCAGTGGTTCGGTACGACAGAGGTTTACCAAGATGGCAGCAATTTGGTATGGCAGTGGTTTACCAAGATGGTAGTTGTTTGGTACGGTAGAGGTTTACCAAGATGACAACAGTTTGGTAAGGCAGAGGTTTACCAATATGGCAACAATTTGGTACAACAGAGGTTTAACAAGATCGCAGCAGTTAGGTAAGGCAGAGTTTTACCAAGATGGCAGCGGTTTGGTAAGGCAGAGGTTTACCAAATATGGCAGCGGTTTGGTATACATTCAAGGTAGCGGTTTGCTTGATTTCTAGGCAGTGGTTTGTCTGATTTCATAGCAGTTTGCCAAACAGTTTTACGAAGACTTATACCTTTTATCAAAATTTTGGAAACGAAACTCTGTCCATGTGATTCAAAACCGACTTCATTCAAATTACGAACAACAACACAACAAACATAATACATTACACTAAAACAATCCTTATCAAAATTCACCTTCACTCTTAATGGCTATTACTGAATTTAATGACTACGGGGTCTTTGTACGATGTTACTTATTTAGGATTGAAGTAGGCGTTCACGAGGAGTGTACTTATTTCGTCTTGGGTTCTTTCTTTCTTTACAACGAAGATGACTTGTGTTAGTGACGAAGACTTGGATATCTAGTTGCTTTTGTGATTCTTTCTTCCTATACCCACAAAGTAGCTATCACTTTAAGGAGTTACATTATAGTACTCAGTGTCTCACGTAGTTGAGGAGACTTCAAGTGGTGATGTATTTTTTATATACTTTTGAGTGAGTATATGGTACTCAGATATTTGCCTCTGCACCGTTCCTTCGTCACACGGATAGTACAAGATTAAGTCACAAGTGAAGGATTATGCTTCAATCAGTGGTCATCAGTATTAGCCGACAGAATTGATAAGGGGATTTAGATCTGGTTGATCAAGAGAGAACTGTTAAAGAGAGTACGATACTGACATCTTCTCACAGAGAATTGCTTATGCAATCACGGGTATATGAAGCTAAGTAAGCAATTCTAGTTGATATACGATGTACACATGAGTATGATGATTCCTCAAATAGTCATCATCCTAGAGGGAGAAATGTGTACATCCGGTACTTAGTTGTTTTTATGTTACCGTTTTGATGTTACCGTTTCGACTACATAGCGGGATAAATTGCTTTCACTTAGAACTTTGTTGACTTTGGTGAAACAATTTAAATAGGTACATTCGGGACTTAGTTGACTTTAATATTACCATTTTGACTACATAGAGGGATAAATTGCTTACACTCGGGACTTATTTGACTTTGGTGTAGCAAGTTATACCATGTCTTTCCGGGAGGGAGAAAAGTGCATTTCTGGGTCTTAGTTGATTTTGGTGCTACGTTTTCGATTTCGGTAAAGGGATAAAGTGTGTACTTTGATACTGGAACGCTTCCTAAGTGAGACGATGTTGATGATATCATCCCTCCTATAGTGTATCCTAAATGAGAAAAGAGGTCCTTAAGAAGAATTCTGCATTGATTCTTAATCAGTCTCAAGGGTGTCTGTTTGGGAGGGAGCTGAAGAAAAAAGAGCCTACTAGTTAGGAGGGAGTAAAAACTCAACTAGATTCTACAAGCTGAAGAAAAAAAGCTGGATCATTTAAGTAGATCAAGGTCATTGAAGACAATCTCAAGGAATGCTAGACTTTATTCTTATCAGTTTGCTTTATTTTTGCTTGTAGGAAACGTTGTAACCAATTTACGTGTGACACCATCTTGGAGGGAGATTGTTAGCCTTATTTTTTAGTAAAGTTGGCGTCTTACACGTGAATTGGACGCTATAGACCAACTGCTAAACGCAGAGACTATTATTGTATATGTGGTATAGTTAGCTTTAGTATAGGTTATAAATACCCCCATGTCTCTCCATGGGGGGGTTGGTGGAAGTTTATTTCTTGTTTTCTTTTCTAATCTAATAAACACAAGTTTCCTTTCATCCTTTCTCTACTTTCTCTCACTAGAACACCATGTATCATCATTTGTTCTTTGATCAACCAAGACCCCCTGATAAGGTGTTTTGAATCGTGTTACATTTTCTCATAATCAGGTGAATCAATTGTTAGCTTAGTACATTGAAGCCTTTCACCATCATACATTTTTGGTTGTGCTGCAATGGCCTGCTTGAGACGTTCAGGATTTTTATATCCCAACCCAGCTTTCAGAAAAGGATCATAAAACTTATTTGGTGATTTTCCAAGCATGTGAATTGCTTTAATTGGTTGACCCATCTTGTAAACGATTTGATCATTATCACTCAGTTTCTCTTAAAGATCAACAATATCTTCAAGATATTGATTTTCACGTTCTTTAAAAGCCTTTTTAGCCAACTAAGTTTCATGTTGAATGATTACTTTTTCATTTTCAATTTTAAGAAAATCTGAACGAATTTCTTCTTTTTCTTTCAAAATTCTTTCAATGATGTCTCTGTTAACCTTTATTTCCCTTTCCAATTCATTACATATTTCTTAAAAATTGGCACTTTTCATAATTTTTTACTTAAGTGTTTTGATCTGATCCTGACAATTCTCAAGCTCCTGTTGTAGCGATAATTTTTTCTTTTGAAGCTCGGAATTTAATCGTTTTTTGTTTCCAGCTTCTTTTTTAACATTATATGTTAATGTTTTAATATCCTCCAGTTGATCATGATCATTCAAACCATGTGAAGCTTCATGTCTATCATCTTCCTCATAAGGACCATCAAATATGATACTAATATCAATTTGATCATCATTAAAAGAACAACAATAGATTTAAGTTTCCCATGACGCATTTGATTATGATCACTTTTGGATATTTTACCATGATTTTTTTGAGAAGCATTTACCTTAGTAACAACTTGTGCATCATTCTTTGGCTTTTTCTCGTTTGGAGCCTTCCATTGGTTGAAGTCTTGCCATCATGATCACTGCAGCCGTCAATTCTTCCAATGTTTCATCGCCATAAGCATTGTCAAGCATGAAATCATTTTCAGCATCATTAAGGTTGCTTCCAACTTCATATTTCATGGCAAGTAGTATTTGTTCCCTGAAATACTTAGCATCACGAACCCTTGGCTTTGGACAATCTCGAGCATAGTTGATTGCTATTTTTCTTAACTATATATATAATATAATAAATAATAAAATATATAAAATATATATAAGTCTAAAAACAAAACAAATCAATGAAACCAGGAGCAGTATAGACTATTCCCGGGAAATTTAAAACTTGAAAATTAATTTAAACAATTATACACATCAATTTTTTGGTGCCACTATCGGAGAGCTAAATAGGTTTTTAATTTGAGTTTTTGTATATATTCTTATTTTAGTATTTTCTTATTTCTTGTTATCTTTTGTTTTACTTTTGAAAGCAAATTCTACTAATTCGCGTAGACTTTCAGGTAAAAATATGGGTGATATAGATATCAACACGCTCACCATGGAACAATACATGGCTTTGATTCGAGATAACAATAGGTCTGGCATGGTGACACCTGAGATTAGAAATGACGTCGACTTCGAGATCAAAAGCCATTTTATGAAGGAATTAAGACGCAACCTTTTCACGGATACTGAAGATGAAGATGCCCACAAACATGTGAGAAGGGTATTAGAGATCGCAGATCTTTTCCACATTCTTGGCGTCACTCACGACTCAATTATGCTTATATTGTTTCCTATTACACTCACGTGGGAAGCTAGAAGAAGGAAGAACATGCTTCCAGTAGGGTCAATCACTACATGGGATTGTTGATCCCACTTGAATAGATCTTGAATTCCTTAGCTTGTGTAAGGTTTAATTATGCAAGGTAAATCCTACACAACTATGATAGAAACTTTGTAAAATATATCAAAGACTATGCGGAATCTAATCTTTAGATCAATAAGAAGAATATGCAATATGAATTGTAATCTAATACACACAGATTAACAAACAAAGCTTCAATATATTAATATGAATACTCTAACTAGTATTAGGGTTACAAAACCTTAAAGCTATGACAATTCTATGAATGACTCATTTTTTGTACATAGAACTCTATACCCTAGGACCTCCTTTTATACACCAAGGAGTCCTAGTCGATTTACAATATATACCTAAAACGATTATAAATATTCACTATGATCTATTATATAAATAACTCATACTTATCACGTAAGTAATCTTGATCTCCAATCAATCTTTATCCTTTCTTCTGTCTTTATCCATTATCTTTTAACAATAGAAACTCTTTCAGCAGTCTTAATCTTTCAGCAGTTGTAACTTTTGTACCAGCAACATTAACTCTTAACAAGCAGTAGTAACTTATACACCAGCAACATTAAATTAGTAGCAGTAACTCCAAGATCATCATGAAGACATTTAATCCCAACAATCTTCCCCTAAACTTGATATTCTTCTTCAAAATCTCAAGCTTCTTCATTGAAAGCTTCATTAATTGCCAGGAGGATGCTTCCAAACACTTCATTAATTCTTGAGCTGCTTTGTGAGAAGTTTAAGAAGCTGATATACCATTTCACTGAAACGATCACATTGAAGCTTCTTGTTTAACATATCAGTAATTGTAGCATGGGTAATGGGTATATCACTTTCTACCAGCAAATGAAAGTTTTACAATTTTTGCTTCCTCAATGAATGTACTCCACATGAGTCATATATAATACTCTGTAATCCTATTGATTCCTCCATACTTGATCTTCAACATGTGGATCGAACATTGTCTTTAGATCACCCCATAGAACTCTCTCATAGCCCTCCTCTAGCCTTATTGACCCATGCTTAGCCTTTACCAATTTCCACAGGGTTTCCAAATCTTCTCTGTCAAAGATTTTGATCATATGACTGAAAACTAAGTACATCTTTAAACTTCCATCAGCCCTAATTATCTAGTAATAGGTTTTCTTC
Source organism: Tanacetum coccineum (assembly GCA_026074375.1). Lineage (NCBI taxonomy): Eukaryota > Viridiplantae > Streptophyta > Magnoliopsida > Asterales > Asteraceae > Tanacetum > Tanacetum coccineum. Next base: position 49,601 of record BQNB010011574.1, read on the forward strand.
CATTCTTTATGGATCTTGTAGTCAACAATACTTGAAGGCTTAGTTGCCAAAGGAATAACATCAATTGCTACTTCCTCTTTAGCAAGAACAATTTCTGTTAGTCTTTGAAGCTCTGCTGTTTCTTTATCCTCTTCCAATTTTTGCTTTTTAGAGCTTTCTTGTTTGTTTCTAGCTCTTCTCCTGCTCTTCGTTAGAAATTTCCTTCACTCTTGTCTCACTGCCTTCTGCTCTTACTACATCACCTGATAACCTTCACCCACCAATTCTGATCCATATCTACAATGTGTTTACCCTGTTCAAATAGCTTTGCTCAAATAACTTCTGAATACATCCAAAGCTTTTGTTCTTCAACTGATTGTGTTTGTATCCAACCATGTTTTTCAGATAAGTAGACATTGTATTTCTCTTTTGAGCTTTAGTTGGTGGTTTGTTCCTCTCTTCTTGAGGTCTCATTACTGCAAAGTGCTTCTTTCTTGCTTTTAAGAGTTGTACAAACAATTTGGACTTCTCTTCAGTACTCAACTTCTCTTGTTTTTCCGCTTGCATTTATTGAGCCATTTGATAACCAGCATCTATCATTGCTTGCACATTATCCCATGAAACAATGTTGGCTTCTTCTTCTCTTTGAGCTTTTTCTCTGGCAAGCCTTTCTTCTTTTTCTTCTTCTCCTTGTAACTTGAAAGCAAGTTCTTCATCAAGACTGATTTGATCTTTCTTCTTTATTTTCACAGGTTCTTCTACCATAATCCCTTTGCCTTTATCCTGTGCCTTGACCTGTGATGGTTGTTGAGAACAAACTATTGGTGTAGTTGCTTGCTCCTCTTCATGAATAAAAAAGCCCACTAGCCCTTTGGACTTGTAGGCAACACAGTAATTGTTGTAAGCAGCAATATTGTGTAGAGTGGTTAGTGTTGTTGTTACTGATTCACTTGGCTCTTCTACAACATTGACCTTTTCCTAAACTTTTGCACTTTTCAAATCTGCAAGTGCTTGAGCCAAAGTGACTTCATCAACACTTAAATTTACATCTTTAACAGTAACTTCTGGTTCTGCTAACACTCCATCACCATCAAGAACACCTGTATCAAACAATTCTTCATCACCATACCTCCCTAGAGTTTCATAAACCAATGTAATCTCTACATCTTTATCAATGTCTTCAATTTTCCTCCCCTATTTAGATGCATCCTCCTGATCACCCAAACTAGCTTTATCAGAGGAAATCACTCTTGCAGATCTACCAACCTTGCATAATCTTTTGAGCTTGTGAGTTCTTGGCCCTCCTTTCTTATCTAACTTCTTGACTCTCGGTTTCAAACTTGTAATCTCCTGAGCTTGAGCAGTCTTTGTATTCTCCAGGTCAAGGACTCTTTGCTACAATTTGGTACAAAATTCCATCAATTCATTGAGTTTCACTCTATCCTCATCACTTCGAGGTGTGTTAACTCCTGCGAGCAGTAAATCATTGGATGTTTTAGATACATTCTCAAACCCAGTTTGAGCAATGGTATCCCCCATGGTGTCTTGGCGCCTGGGAACACCACCTGAACTAGTTCCTAGGGAACTTGGTTCATTAGGTGTTGCCTTGGATTAAGTCTTATTGATGTTACCCCTATCCTGCTCTGCATCTAATCTAGTAGCAGTAGGGGCAGCCCTCACCAAACTGTCATCCATCTCCTCATAGAGAGCCTTATCTGCAACATTATCACTAGGAACACTAGACCGAGGAATCTCAATGTCCTTTCTCTTTGGCCTTCTTGATCTTTGTTTCTTTTAAGGTTGAGGGGGGGGGGGGGGGAAAGGGGGGGGGGGGGGGGGGGGGGGGGAAAGGGGGGGGGGGGGGGGGGGGTGGAAAGGGGGGGAAAGGGGGGGGGGGGGGGGGGGGGGGGGGGGGGGGGGGGGGGGGGGATGATATGTTGTTGGTTAAATGGTGTGTAATGGGGATCAGTGGGTATTGCTGAACCTTCACCCATTTTAGCTTGATTTTTCACCACCATTATTGGAAACAAAGGTGTGTCCCTTCCAGAAAAGCCTTTCCCTACCCTTCTCATGTTTCTAAAAATCTTCTTAGTATGAGAGGGTGTAACATAAATCCTTTTGTGACTTTGCATCCCTTCAAGTTGTTTCTTCTCCAAAAAATACTTCACAAACCCTTGGATAATACATCAAAATTTTACCAGAACATATTCTCCAAGTTTCTTCACCATACTTCATATCTATACTATGAAAAGTTGAACTTCTGTTTTGTAGCTAAACAGATATTGCAGAAGCCATAGTGCTACTAAATTCATTTCCAATGCAGGAGCCTTAGCACTTTGGCATGCAAAATGGTATTAATAAGGAATATCCAGTTGAGAGAAAAAGAATGCCTTATAGAATGTAATTTCTGTGAAAGTTTTTCATACCAACTATCCTTTAAATTCTACAAAAATGGAAGCATTTTGGCAAGCAATCCGTACCTTTCTCCGCTATACACCAATCCCCATACTGCTCATCCATTCATTTGAAGTTCACGTCTCCACAGAAGCTTCCAGTAACGATTATCTTCTTCCCATCCACTAGGGCTTGTAACTGTACTCCTAATTGATAGTTTTCACCTTGATAGTAGCCCAAAATTGTTCAATGCATGAAGTATATAGTAGGATTGATCGTTAGTGCATATCTTATAGGATTACGATTTAGAAAATCCACTATCCTGTTCAAACTCTTCACTTTGCAGCGGGTTTAGCAAAAAAATGCTACTAAATTATAGTATCAGCATACTGAGGTTCCCGTCCATGTTCTGGCTTTTTGATGATGAATGATGAAATTGAGTTAGGGTTTGTGATTATAGAGTATATGATTGAATGAAATCGATTAAATGAGTGTATGAAACCCTTAATCAAAGTATTTATAAAAATACCCTCAACAGCATTAACGTTTACCAGTAGTTGTAAGTTATGCCTAGCAGTAATAACTTGTTCAACAGCAGTAGTAAGTTTTATATGCCCTAGCGTCATTAACGTTTCCCCCAGCAGTTTTAAGTTTTTTGTCTGAGCAGTATTAACTTTATCACCAGCATCAACTCCAATTCCAATCTAATCAGTTTTCCATCATCAAATTAACATTTTAGCTCACAAAAACTCTCTGTCTGTTTTTGATTTCTCTCAATTCTTTTTACTCACAATTCACTTTTTCTATTTTTAAATAACTCTCTTTCTGTTTTTCAACTCACCACTTCTCTCAATTCTTTTTCTCACCAAATCACTCTGTCTGTTTTTAATTCACACAACTGTCTTTCTGTTTTTATTCTCACCAACTCTCTCAATTCTCACAATATTAATTAAACCAACAGTATTAAGTATAACTAACATCATTAACTTAGCAGTATTAAGTACTAGCAGCATTAACTTAGCAGTATTAAGTATAACTAGCAGCACTAATATTACTTAATAGCAGAAACTTTTAATGACATGAATAACAGTACTAATTCATACAAAACACTACAAAACCATAAAGAGATAAAAGATTTTATAGATTTAACATTCCAATACTAGCAATCAAATATTGAAATCAACTTACAACAAAGGCTTTTGTAAGCAAATCTGTAACATTTTTGTTAGTATGGATTTTAACCATTTGAATCAATTTCTTTTCACTGCAATCTCTAATGAAATAATGTCTGATCTTTATATGCTTTTTTTTTAATGAAAAACAGGATTTTTAATTATGCAAATAGTACTATTATTATCAATAAAGATTTTGGTATGCAAGAAATTATACCCATAATCAAGTAATTGATTCTGAATCCAAAGCACTTGTCCACTGCAACTTGAAGCAGCTACATATTCAGCTTCTGTTGTGGAATTTGCAATCACTATCTGTTTCTTGCACTGCCATGAAATCAATCTACACCTAAGGAATTGACAACCTTATGTTGTGGACTTCCTATTCAAGCTTGCTCCAGCATAATCACTATCAGTGTATGCTACAAAATCAAAAGGTGAATCTTTTGGATACCAAAGGCCCGATTTTGGTTGACCTTTTAAATATCTAAAAATTCTTTTCATAGCATAAAGATGTGACACTTTTGGGTTGACTTGGTATCTTGCATGGGCACACACTGCAAACATAATATCAGTTCTTGAAGAAGTAAGGTACATCAATGAACCAATCATTGATCTATATAAATGAACATCCACTTCTTCACCATCTTCATCCTTGAGCAAAGGCTTTTGAGTTTCCATAGGTGTGCTTACTGTCTTGACATCAGTAAAACCAAATTTCTTCAAAATCTCAGTCACATACTTGTCTTGACTGATAAAAATCCCATCCTCCTTCTGTTTACTTACAGTCCTAAGAAGAATGTGAGTTCACCCATATAACTCATCTGAAACTTCTTATCCATTATCTTCTCAAACTCAGTGCATAATGACTTCTTTGTAGAGCCAAAAATGATATCATCTACATATACTTGAACTAACAGAATATCACCTTTGTCCCTTCTGATAAAAAAAGTCTTGTCTATCTTTCCTCTCAGAAACCCAATGTCTAACAAATAAGTTGACAAGGTTTCATACCAAGCTCTGGGTGCTTAATGCAGTCCATAAAGTGCCTTTTCTACTTTTTATACTCTATTAGGGTAATCTGGATCTTCAAATCCTAGTGGTTGACAAACATAGACTTCCTCTTCAATCTTACCATAAAGAAAAGCACTCTTGACATCCATCTGGTACACCACAAAGTATTTTAAATGAGTGATAGGCTAAGATAGCCTAATGCATCAAATTCACTACAACAGGGGCAAAAGACTTCATCATAGTTTAATCCCTTCTCTGAGTGTACCCTTGCAACCAATATTGCTTTATTTTTAATCACAATTCCCCTTTCATCCTTCTTATTTCTGAAGACCCATTTAGTCCCAATGGCCCTTTTTTCATTTGGTAAATCCACCAAAGTCCAAACTTCTTGTACTTAAATTGTAGAAGCTCTTCCTGCATAGCCTTTATCCAGCTTGGATCTTTTAATGCATGAATTACCTTTTTGGGTTCTTCTTGTGATAAAAAGCAAGCAAACAAACAATTTTGAAAGTCTTTATGGTTTGTTCTTTGCTGAATTGAACTAAACAAACCATGTTCTTCCAAATTCTTTGTCATTCTTCTTGTTTAAGGTGCTGAATTCAAGTCTCCAATAATTTGTTCAACTAAATGATCTTTATGTACTCTTGTAGTTAGAATAGGACTGACAGGCATAAATGCATCCAAATTGTTCATGTCAGCTTCTGCACCAACATCTTCATCATCATCTGAATAGATAATATCTTCCAAATGAGGCATATTTGGATCATCTGGAAGTTTAATGCTTGTTTTTACACCAACAGTATTAACCTTATTTGTGCTAACAACATTAACATTGTTAGTGTTGTTAACATCATCTGCCATTCTCTTGATCACAACTTCACTTGTATTTTCATCAACCTTCTTATCCATTCAATCACTTGAAGTTTAGATCCATCATTAGAGAACTCTGTTGAAACTTTGGAGAGAATGGTGATCAGCATTCAACAAGGGAGCAGAATGTAATCTATTGCCAGGTACTGTCATCCATTCTAGTTTACCTGCATCACACAGTACTTTGTACATTGCATTCCATTAGAGACTGAATTCCCTACAACAACTGGCTTATAATTCCTTGACTTTATTAGTGCGTCAATATCAAAAAGCCAATTTGGTCCACTTCTTCTAATATTAGGTGTAGTTTCACTAAATTGGACATGCATGTTCTCTTCAACAATCCTAGTTCTACTGTTGAATACTCTAAATGCTTTACTATTTATTGAGTACCTAACAAAGAATCCTTCATCAGCCTTACCATCAAACTTGCCTAATTTATCTATGGTATTAAGAATTGTAACAGGACACCCAAATGGTCTCATAAAGCCTAAAAGTGGGTTTCTACCAAGAAAAAGTTCATAATGGGTCTTGTTATAAGGCTTAGTTAATAATACCGTATTTTGCACATAGCAAGCAGTATTAACTACTTCAGCCCAAAAAGTAGTAGGTAGCTTAGAACTTTTTTTATATACTTTTTAATCACTAGTTTATACTTAAACATTTTCCACTTAAACCAACATGTTAACATACTTATAATCTCATTATTCCATGATATTACCAATCACATATTATATGAAAAAGTGTACAAAATCATAATCACAAGTAAGTTATCCATTTAACATGTTTAAAACCCTAAATGGTGATTTTGCCATATAGAACCAATATACACATAAAATGATAATTATGAAGTGTTTAGGGTTTTAGATAACTTTAGTAATGATGAGTGGTGAATGATAAATAAACCACCCCCTTGTGATTTAAACCCTTGGCTTGAAATATGAGATGAAAACCCTAACTTTCTTATGAACTTGTTTCTTGAACTTTATTGTCTTAACTTCTTGTAAAGCTTAAACCAAGCCTTCAAATCTTCTTAGGACATCTTAGATATATAGTAGGGATGTGTGTAAATGTGTTAAATAAAATTTGGTATGGATTGGGTGGTGTTCTTGGGGTTGCCGTGGGCTAGAGAGGAGGAGGGGGAGAGATTTGTGTGTTTTACACCTTAACAAGTGAGATGTGTGTGTGAAATAAGCTAGCTAATGCCTTAAGTACTCCCTAGACAAGTCAAAGAACAAGATGAGCAAAACATAGAGTCTTGTATTCTTGGTCTCCTAAAGCTAGGATTATCCCATGGAAATAAGGAAGATGTTTGATATCTAGATATTTTTCTTGTGTTTTCTATCTATGATTCGTATGTATATATGTATATAAGTGATAATGTTGTGTTAATTTTGGGTATTGGGTACAATTGTGGGTATTTGTTGTAGCGTAGAAAAGTTTTGGTGCTTCCGGGTATGCCTAAACTTAATTTATCGCGAAACGTAAACGTTTTACGTAACCGACAAAAATAAAATATAAAGAGTTGATTATTACTTTCAAAAAAAATAATATAATGTTTCTATCATTGGTAAAATGTTATCGTTTAAGTGGGTCAATCGTCTCGTAAAATAATATTTATAAATTTAAAACTCATATAAATATTATATAAATGATTCTAAAAATGTTTCGCCAAAAGTTTTATTAAAAACGAACCAACACTATTCATGTCAGGAAATAGTGTATAAAAATCATATTTCTCTTGTTTTATTCGTTAAGTGAAAAAATTTAGCTTACGCGATTTAATTATGTGATGAGAATTAAAGTAAACGCGCACGAGAGAAAAAGAAAAAAAAATAGTGAATTTAATGACGTCGTTCATTGATCAAAAATACGGATTGTTACAGTTCTTCCCCGTTAAATGAGCCTTGTCCTCAAGGCTCAAGTTGCGACACTTGACGAAAGTACGGGTTCAGAGAAAAAGATGCGGATATTTCTTTCGGAATAATGTTGATGAAGAGGTGTAGATAATTATTATTATTATTTTATTTTTTTTAATTTTTTTTTTTTTATGAACAGTGCCCCAACGGTCGGTGAACAGTAACCCCAACGGTTACTTTCCCCCTTTTTATACAAAATTTTCTCCTCCATTTTTCCATACAACACTTAATCTTTCACTTACATTTTCTCTTATCCAATCCTCAAAAATGTTGCACATCATCACGCTCTTGGCGATGGCGACCGCGATAGCACTCGGCATTTATCTTGCCTACTTCCCATACGAAGAAGGATTTCAGTATTTGGCCTTTATTCTAGCAATTCTCGTGCCCCTCATTGTTCTTGCAATCGGCGTAGATCTCTTTTGGAAGGAATAGATATTAGGGGAGGGTTGTAATAAAACTTGTATTTCCTTTATGTTCTTATGTAATCTTATTTCTAAGATAATAAATGGATGTTGTGGCAATAAATCTTTTTGTTACTTTTATTTATGCCTTTCGATAATTTCGTTACCACGCTTGGTAACTCGTTTGCATTTCCCTTCTAAATTGATTTAACTTGGGTGTTTCAAGATTTGTGATGTTGGTTTAATATTTATTGTTGCGACCAAGGCTCGGCTCCTAGTGGGTTTATTTGTTCCCTTCAGCTTAACGTGTCAGTTGTAACACATTTTTTTTTTGATGATGTCGACTTTATATAATAAGGTGGAGTAAAGGTCTGCTTAGTTGTTATGGTTACTAATTCAATTTCCTAAAGTAAACACGTCTTATGAAGACGTACACAAAACTTGATATAATTAAAAGATGTTTCTTGATAAGAAGTTTTAAGATGACTACTCTCAGCATGGGCATGGTTCTTCCTGAATTATACATAGGTGATCAAGTTATGTATATTTGAGGACTAACGATGCAATGCTCATTTTGTCAAAATAGTGTTATGTTTTCATGAGATTTGAGAGAGTGACTTGTATAACTAAGATAGAGATTTAAAGTAACATTGGCGAAATGAAAAGCCTCATGGCATAAATGAATGATGGTATCGTGTAAGAGAAAAAGAAAGTAGCTCATATATATATGGGTATTCTCATATAATACCAGTATTGGTGCTCAAGGAAGCAAATGAGAAATCAGGAAGTACGCAATAATCGAAGTGGTCAATATTTATATATATGACCGATATAAGGTAAATAGTAAGAAGTCATATGATAGACGTAAGAGAACGAAATCATAAGCAAGTATTAAATACTCGTTACCCATGTACTAGTAGTAAAGAGGCAAAAGAGAGCTTATAAGTTACCTGGGAGCAAGCGCGTGCGGATATCAGATAAACAAGGAAAGACTCTATATTTTGAAAAACATGGTCATAGTCTAGGTTTTGAAAACGACCTAGTTCTCTATGACTTCAGCTCTGATACCATCTGTAACACCCCCAAAAATCAGGACAACGCAGCGGAATGGTAACATTGGGGTGCTACTTCAGGGCACAAAACACAAGTCACGGAAAACGACCTTAAAATGGACGTTTTAAATAAAGTCATATTCTATTTAATAAAAGATCAGAGTTGCAACAGGTTTCATTTATAATGTATTAGAAAACATTGTCAAAACGTTTGTCAAATAGTACTCAAGTTATTAAGCCTTCAAAAATATATATATCCGCGCGACTCGAATGCTCCCAATGCTCCACTAGCAAAATAGTAACCTGAAAATACATGCTAAAACGTCAACAATAATGTTGGTGAATTCATAGGTTTAAGTAAAAAGCAGTATTGAAATAATTTAAGAAATATTTCAGAAGAAAAGTAGCGTTACAACATTTAAAAGTGTTATTTCCGAAATCCAAGTAGTGATTCAGTAAATCAAGAAGTATTTAAAAGTGGACCACAAGATCGAAGTAATGGTGGACTAAGTACATATTCCGAAGTCCAAAACAAGTAATGTAGACAAGAGAAACACATTCATCAAGTCTAAGTATATATTATTGCACTAAGCTCATGACACCGAAGCCTTAACTAGATTTGTGCCCCAATCAGAAAATAGGATGCTTGCCAACACCCTAACATCTCTCAATGTTAAATGCACCCGATCAAACTAGTGACCCAAGTAAGGGTGGGGATTGTTAGTCCCGATAGATCTATCCATAACACCAGCGCTCACTATAATAGCAATTAACGGTTCATGATAATAGGGACTTCACGGCAATAAGGTAACTTAGGCATTAATAATCAGGCAGTAATCTGGATAGCATACACTTTGAAAAACACTTGTGTCCAATAGTAAAACAAGCAATGTAATTCACCCCGTAGATTTTGTAAAACAATTGTAGAAAAAGGGGGCTATGAACTCACAAAGTATTGAAAGGTAATTGTACTGTAGTAAAATATATGAGTTTGTAAAAGAGCATGTATTCCCCTCGCGGGTTTATAAAACATTGAAAAGATTGAAATGCGAGACTATGAACTCACAAAGTATTGAAAGGTAATTGTACTGTAGTAAAATATACAAGTTTGTAAACGAGCATGTATTCCCCTCGCGGGTTTATAAAACATTGAAAAGATTGAAATGCGAGACTATGAACTCACCTCGAGTGAATGGAAAGTATAACACAATAGAAAAAATGCGTCACAAGGAAACGAGGCAACCTAAATTATCATAGGTCGTATAAGTACCGAGTACTTGAATATAATCTTATAGTTGTTACATCGTACTATCGTTCGGGCTATCATAATTTAAGAGGTCATGACATGACGTTCGAGGAGTTAGGACACTTTAAATCGTAAATCCAACAACTCGTCGATACGCCATCCGAAGAGGCCTCATTATGAAACTCCCTAGTAATATAGTACTTTGATAACCACAAATAATTCTATATAGCTTAATCACCAACTAATGGTTTTGGTAAAATTGTGTTTAATAAGTTAAAACGTTTATATTACCGTTTTAGTAAAACTGGCGTAAAGAAGAACAATGAAACAGTAAAACAAGATCTTTACTAAACTTTCAATATATTGAATACTATTTTAAGTTACAAAATAGCTATGAATACTAACTATGATTGATATGCAAACTATGAATACTAATATGAAAACTGATATGTAGATCTATGTCGTAGGGTTCCTTTTATTCACTAAGGAAACCCTAATGGGCTTACAAAACGCGTCAAGTGATTATGATCTTTTCTATAAGTAAACATAATCTCTTAAACAAATAAGTTTATACATATCTTCTTTACAAATAATTGATACTTATCTTCATAAGTAGTCTTGTTCTTCAATCAACCTTTATCTCTTCTCTGATATGTCTTTTGATCTCATCTCTGAGAGCATTAATCCTTCCAGCAGTTATAATTACTCAGCAATTGTAACTGAGCACAAACAGCATTAACGACTTAGAAGTTTACTCTAGTAGTACTAACATACACTAGCAGTACTAACTTTTGTACTAGCAGTAGTAACTACTTAGTATATTTTCAGTCTTCATCTCTGAGCAGTCTTAACTTCTACTAACAACAGTAACTTTATACTAACAATACTAAATTATACTAATAGTAGTAACTAGCAGTAATAACTTTATACTACTAGTACTAACTGCTTAGCATAATTTTCATTAGTATTACCAATAGTACAAAGTTATGCTTGATAACACAAATATATACGTAAGCAGTAGTAACTCTATGAATCATCTTGAAGTCTTTTAAACCCAACATAAGCAGTACTAACTAACTCAGTAGTACTAACTTCTTCACTAGCAGCATTAACTCCTTCAGCAGCATTAACTTTGTACTAACAGTAGTAACTTTTGTACTAGCAGTAGTAACTACTTAGCAGTTTTTCTTCTAAGTCTCTAAGCAGCACTAATATGCACTAGTAGTAGTAACTTTACACTAGCAGTACTAACTGTGTACTAGCAGTAGTAACTTTAAACTAGCAGTACTAACTATGTACTAGCAGTAGTAAACACTTGGAATTTTTCTTAAAGTTCTTGAGCAGTACTAACACAACTGAGCAACATTAACTCTGATATGAGCAGCAGTAATACTAGCAGCATTAAGAAGGCTTTTAATCCCAACAAAAGTGTTGGCGAATACATAGTTTCTCGCACCAATCTTTGAATGGATTGTCCCAAAACTATTTTCCATTGTCTGAAATGATCTCTCCTAGGAGCTCAAATCTACAGACCATGTTGTCCCACACAAATTTTTTGATCTAATTGCTAGTGATGGTTGCGACTGGTTTTGCTTCAATCCACTTTGTGAAGTAATCCATAGCTACTATCAAGAATTTGACTTTCACAGGACCTTCCAGAAAAGGTCTGGCTATATCAATTCCCTATTTCTAGAATGGCCATGGAGACGTGATTAGAGTTAACTTTTGCTGTGGATTTCTTGGTACAGGTTTGTATACTTGACAATCTTGGTACGCTCTTATTAGTGCCCTTGCATCTTTATGCATGGTAGGCCAGTAATAACCGGTCTGTTAGGCTTTGCCACAACGGATCGCGTGCCTGCATGTATGCTGTAAGACCCTTCATGTATTTCTCTCAAAACATAGTTTGCTTGAAGTAGCCCTACGCATCGTAGCCATGGTCCAAGGAAATACTTTCTATAGAGAGTCCCGTTAATTATAGCAAACCGTTGCAACTCGCGTCTTATTGGTCTTGCTTTTTTCACATCCACTGGCAGGGTTTCATCCTTGAGGTATTTGAAAATAGGGGTCATCCAGGTATCTCCTTCTTCTTCTACCACTGACAATATTTCCACTTCACTTATGGATTTTTCTTTTAATTCTTCAAATAATACTTGCTTACTCATGTGTGCAAAACTTATGGAAGCTATTTTGCTTAGTGTGTCTACTTTTTTGTTTTCACTTCTTGGGATTTGTCTGATTGAGAACGCCTTAAAGCTGCTTGTAAGTGTTCTTACTTTTTCCATGTAACGAATCATGTCAGTCTCTTTTGCAACGTACGTTCTATTCACTTGGTTTGCCACTAAATGTGAGTCCACATTTGCTTGAAGGTTTTTAACACCCATTTGCTTTGCTATCCGCAATCCAGCAATCAAAGCTTTATATTCTACTTCGTTGTTTGTGGCGTCGAATCTGAATCTTAGGGCATAGGTGAATTCCACCCCTTCTAGGTTTGTGAGTATTAGTCCTGCCTCGGAACCATCTGTGTAGAATGATCCATCCGTAAATAGGATCCACGGCTTGGGGAGTTCATCTTCCGCTTTCATCAGAGTATCCAGAGATTCCTCCTCTGGTCGCTCGACAATGAAATATGCCAATATCTGCCCTTTAACTGATACTCTGGGTCTGTAATGTATTGCGTATTCTCCCAATTCGATACTCCATTTATGTAGTCTCCCTGCTACTTTCGGTCTTGATAACACCTGCTGGATCGGTTGATCCGTGATTACTATTATTAGGTGTGCTTGAAAGTATCTCTTTAAGCACTTACTAGCATGCACCAAGGCCAACACTAACTTTTCCATTGATGTATAGTCTAGTTTCGGACCTCTTAATGCCCTGCTGACAAAGTAGATGGCAATTTATTTAGCTTCTCTTTCCGTCATCAGGACCGCACTTATCGTTTCCTTAGCTGTCGCCAAATAGATGATAAGTTCTTCCTTTTCCATTGGTGCGGTCAACATGGGAAGCTCCGCTATTAGCTGTTTCATTTGCTTGAACACTTCTTCCGCTTCCGTGGTCTAATGGAAGTCACTTTTCTTTGTGTATTTTTTTAAAGTTTTAAAGAACGGTAAATACTTCTCTACTGATTTGGCTAAGAACCTATTCAGGCTTGCGAGTTTTCCATTTAACTTTTGCATGTCTTTTAAGCAATTTTGGGGATGGGAGACTTAAGAAAACGTCCACCTTATCTGGACATACTTTCAGCCCCTTAGTGTTGACTTTATACCCTAAGAACATTCCTTCTTCTACCCCAAAAGTACACTTTTTAGGGTTTAGTTTCATGTTAATTTCCCTTAGAGTTTTAAACGTCTCTTCTATGTCTCGGACTATCTCATCTTTCATGCGGCTTTTTATGACAAGATCATCTATGTACACTTCAAGATTCCTGCCAATCTATTTATGGAATGCCTTATCAACCAGACGCTGATAAGTTGCCCCAGCATTTCTTAAACCAAAAGGCATCTTTATGTAGCAAAATATTCCTTAACTCATAATGAATGCTATTTTTTCTTTATCTTCCTTTGCCATTTTATTTGGTGGTAGCCTTTGTACGCGTCTAAGAAGCATTTGAAAGGAAATCCGCACAAGGATTCCACCTTCCAGTCTATTTCTGGTACCGGATAACCATCTTTTGGGCATGCTTTGTTTAAATCTTTAAAATCTACGCACATCCTCCAACTGTCATCATGCTTCTTTACCATTACTGGGTTAGACAACCATTCATGGTAGTGTACTTCTTTCATTATTCCTGCCTCCACAAGCTTTCCAACTTCTTCCTGTATTGCTTGATTTCTATCCGCTGCTTGCCCTCTTTTCTTTTGCCTAACCGGAGAACATCCCTCCTGCAGGTTCAAGCGGTGTTCCACGATATGTCTTAGGACGTCGGTCATATCTGCAGGCTTCCAAGTAAAAATATCTAAGTTGCGCTAAAGTAGGTTACATAACTTGTTGCGACCCTCTTCGATGAGAGTGGAACCGATCATTATTGTTTGTTCTGGATATTCTGTGTTTATTGCTACCCTGAATCTTTCTTCCACCATTGCTTTGGGAGCCTGGGGGGCCTCTTCCGGTCTGAAGACCAACACGCATTCCAACAGAACCAACCTGCTACTTTTTAGGGTAATTACTCCTCCTTCTACCAGGAGCTTCAGCATTTCGTGAGCCGTTGACGGAATTGCTTGTAATTTCCTGACTCCTGGTCTTAGAATAATTCCGTTGTACGGAGATGGTGACCTTACAACTAAAAAATTCATCCAAGCCTAAGTGGAGTGTTCTTCGTCTCTAATCCTCACTAGTAGTTGTGTTTTCCCTATTGGCCATATTATCTCACCAATAAATCCAATCAAAGGGGCGGTAGCTGGCACCAATTGATTCTTGATTTCTGGACAGAGTCGGTTGAAACAATGTTCATATAATATTTTTGAGGCTTAATCCCCATCAACGTACATGCGGTGGATGCAATGGCCTCCTATTTCTGCCTCGATGATCATTGGACTTCTGTTCCTTTGTCTTTGACTAGAGGTGGGAAAAGGATTTCTGTGTTAGGGGAAAAACTTTGTGTTATTTTTTGCCTAGCCACCCTTTCCTAAGGTTGGACCATTAGGATGGCTAATTCTTTGTCCTTGCTAGCGGTTTCTCCTTTCTTCGCCGTCTTGGGTTGTTCCTTTCTACTGTTCTGTTTGAGCTCCTTTATTAGGTGTAAAAGCTTTCCGGCCTTGAGCATTTCTTTTATTTGTTTCTTTAGGTGCATACACTCGTCTGTGTTATGCCCTACTTCACCATGGAACTCACAAAATTTGGTGTGATTCCGCTTTTCGATCGGAGTCGTCATTTTATCTAAGGCAAAAATTTCTTTGGGAGTTTTTGTGAGGAGCGTGAATCAATCTTGCTTCCTGTCTGACCTCTGCTGGTTCCAGAATCCTCCTTTCTTAAAATTTTGCCTCTGGGTGCCCTCTTGTTGTTTCCATGGTGGAAACGATTTCTTTCGTTCGTGATTCGAGGCTGCCACTTCCCCCCTGAGGAAAGATGTGGTTACTCTCATCATTTCATTAACTGTTTTTGGAATTTTATCATGAAGACGTTTAATGAGTTCAGGGTTTGTGATTCCATGCATAAATCTGGAGATTCTCATGCACTCTGGTGCTCCTTTGACATCTTTGCTTTCTAATTTGTATCTTCTTAGAAAGTCTTCTGTAGATTCTTCATCCCGTTGCTTGATGTTATGGAGTTCTATGGGATCTTTGATGTACTTCTTCTGCTGAAGATTGTTTTCCAGGAATGCTTTCTTCAAATCATCATAGCTGTCTATTGATTCAACCATAAGGTCATCAAACCATGCTCTCGCGTTTCCTGTCAGCATAGAGTTAAACATGTGGCACCAGGTTAGCATATCCCACCGTTCTGTTTTTGCAGCGGCCTAAAAGATTTTTAAGTGACCCTCCATATCTTCACTTCCGTCATATGTCTTGATGTGGCTGGGCATTCATGTTTTTTGGAAATCGAAGTAATGGATTCTGGTTGTAAAGGGATCTATTTCTTCATATACCCAAGGCTGGGACAAGTCGTCCTCCTCCCTGCTTATTTCCTTTTTCTTTGATCTTGATTTCCAATGCCCGTCTCCATTGTCCTCACTTTCTGAGAATGCTTCCGTGTATCTCGAATAGGAACGCTGGTTGCGGCTGTCTAAGTGTGCGGACACACTCTTTTCTCTATTTCCCAACCATTTGAACACACCTCCTTCCTTCTCTCTTAATTTTTGCATTGGTGATCTTGACCGCTTACGTCTTATTATTGAGAAAACACTAGTGTTGGGTCTTGGGCTGAGGGAGCGCCTAGATCTGTACCTCTTTTTGTGTTCCTTGGTACTCATCGTCCTTGAATCAGAGTACCACGATGTCCTGAAGGATCTGCTAAAGTTTAGTCGGGCTTTCACTCCCTTTAGCTTTTCATTTTTTCTTTCTCTTTGTTAAACTTCTCGGCTATGATTGGCAGCAACTGGTTGTAGTTCTTATCAAAATACTCCCGGAGGGCTGCGTCGGATGCGGGTCCACCTCGATCTTGCAAAACTGGCTCTTTTCCTCTCCTAACCGTGTTCCACACGGCAGATGTGGGCTGGCTAGGAGCAGATTGTTCAGGATTGCTCATGGTGAGTTTTTTGTAGAGCGCAGCTATATCTGGGTCCCACGGATGGCGCCAACTTGTTAGTACAAAATATGTTTCGGGTTGGAAAGATGGATCTGAGTGGTTATCGAACTGGGCCAATGGGTGAGATCTTGTACTAGATCAAGTAATGAGATGGATTCCCTGCACAATCAAAGGTAAACTGTTAGTCTTATCATGGGGACGGACCCCACGATTAGACTCCATCGTGAGAGTAAGTACACATATTTGTCATAGAATGTCAGAGTACGTATGTGTAAAATATAATTAGAGAATCGTACCTTGTGGGGTGTCAGAGTACCCCTTTTTATAGGTGAGCCAAATACTAGGTTTTCCTAGTATTTCGCTTGAGCCTATTGTTGGGCCGAAGTGGGACCCTCGTCAGGCAAGCGTCTGCTTGTAAACATGACTTGCGGATATGGTCTTGCCTAGCAGACTTTCGCTAGCCTGCGGAAGTATCCTTTGGAAACATTTTGTCCGTCTTACTGCCTCCGGACCGTAGCTAGTTTGGCATGGGCTAAGCTTTGGTCCGTTGTGCTTTTTGACAGTTCTATTGGGCTTGGGCTCATGTATGACTTATGTAGTCAAGTCCCAAAGGCCTGCTCTACATATTATATGTCATCAACCACCCAAATCAATACCAATTAATTAAGAACAATACTAAGAGACTGGCACGGTTTGGTTGGTGACTACAATCAATTCAAGACACTATTACCCACGCAAGCTAATAGATAAAAGATAAAAGAGCGGTCAAACCTTATATAAGAAAACTGTATTAACCATTATTAATCCGATTAGAACATTGGTTTGTTTATTAAGTGCAATGATTTTTTCTCTCGAGGTGGCATATCATTCTTAAGACTTAGGCGTTACATCATCCTAAGACCTAGACACATTAATCTGTCACAATTAAAGCATCCACATAAAGCATCCTTATTTGTTGATTATAATCTATCTTAGGGATTAAAGCAATGGTGATCTTATTAAACCCTAGCTCATTGAGACTTTACCCACTTACCGCTTAATAGAAATCTATTCACTAGTAGTCCACTTGTCCAACTATCCAATGGAATCAGAACGTTATTTGTTGAATTATCTAGGTCACCTGCTAGTCAACACGATCAATAAACCATCGGCAATATCCAATTAACTAGTTAAGCCCGAAGCGTATCCTAGACACAAACTTAGAAGGACAATACTTGTGTAACTATTATTCTAGATGTATAAATTACTATATGGAGAGCTATCTCAGACTCTAGATCTGCTTGGTCCACTTTGCTAGATCCAGTTGATTGATAGGTCACATATAAAAGCGCGTAAATAAGTATAAATTGATAAACATAAACAAGCACTAAACGATAAATCAAGAAATTAATACAAACAAATACCAAACATTCAGATCTTCATAATAATGGCTAATACCTTTGGATATTAGCCGTCAAACGTCATAATAAATACAAGAGTAATAATTTATCCAAGGTAAACTAACCGAGTTAACGAATGATACCAAAAACTAAACGATTACAAAAGTATATGGAATTACACGATGTCTCCTATGGAATTGAATACGTTGCTCGACCTCTTCTGCTCTTTTTCTCCTCTGAAAATTAACTTTTATGGTTTAGGTATCGAGAATATGATTTAGCACACTTAAAACTCGTTTTTGAGTTTTCTATTTATAAGTTCTGGAAGTCGGTTGGATACGGTATATACATGTATTGGATACGGTGTATTGGGGATTTCTTGGAGTAGAGACCACATTTGATATCTTCCAGAATATTATATTGATTCCATATCTTGAATACGGCGTATTAAATTCTCTGGATACGACGTATTGATCTTCATTTTTTTGTGGTCTTTGGTAAGTGCAGCCACGAATACGTCGTATCTTCCTTGATGGATACGGCGTATTGGTCTTCAGAATAGTAATCTTTAAAATATCTTCATTTAAGCTCCAGAATGCGCGCCTTTTGATAAGTTTCACCAATTACTCCATAATTACTTCAATTCTCAAATATAAACGATTAAGTAACAATTCTTTGTAATAACTTTATAAAATGGGTTAATATCGTGGGATAAATAATGATATAAAATAGACGTTATTTGATGTCATCAACTGGTTGAAACAATATCGGGTCACCTGCCGGTCCAACTAAGCTCATAATCAAAGGGTAAGGACAGGGTGTCATTTGTGATCCTATTGGTCTGGGTATACAAAACACAACATGGAGAGCTATCCCAGTATCTAGATTACGTGTTAAGTCTTACTAGACCCAGTTGAATGACAGGTCGCATATATAAGCACATAAACAAGTATAAGGCGATAAACATAATTAAACAACAATGATAAATTAAGCAAGCTAGATTAAAACAAACCAAACATTATAATCTTTATTAACATGGCTAATACCCAAGGGTATTAGCCCACAATCATTGTAATTTATACAAACGTGATCAAACAATTAAGAATCGAATGATTAAGAAAGTAAGAATTACACAATGTCTTCTATGAAATTATGAATGGTGCTTGACCTTGGTTGCTCCTTATTTCTTAGGAAATTCAACTTCAGAGTGTATGGTATGAAGAATATAATATTTGCACTCTGAAACTCGTTTTTGAGTCTCGTATTTATAGTGTCTGAAAATTGCCTGGATACGTCGTATGGAGTAAGGTGCATACGGCGTATAAGGTTAATTTCCTTGGAGTACGTGATTAGTTCAAATCAATCAAGATTAATTGCCATCAATCACATTAACTGCAGATCTTTGACTGACGACCAGCTGGATATACGGCGTATAGGAGAAGAGTGATACGCCGGATCTGGAATTGAACGTACGCATATACTTGTGATGAACTGGCGCTGATACGCCATATCTTCTTTGCTGGATATGGCGTATGGTAGCAGATAAGAGTATTCTTCAAATGTCTTCATTTTAGTTCCAGAATTGCGCCTTTTAGCTTCGTCTTTACAAATTACTCCATAATTACTGCAATCATAAACTTAAGCAATTAAGTACCAATATCTTACAATAATTATATAAAAGTAGGTAAAATGTATGGGATAAATAATGGTAAAATGTGACGTTATTTGATGATATCAGTGCAAGAAACCATTGAGAAGATCTCGCAGATTAAGGATAGACTAAAGGTTGCGCGTGATCGCCAAAAAAGTTATGCTGATAAGAGGAGGAAGCCTATAATGTTTAGTGTAGGTGACTATGTCTTGCCCAAAGTATCGCCTTGAAAAAGTGTAGTACACTTTGGGAAGAAGGAGAAACCAGCACCTAGATTTTTTGGACCTTTTAAGATCATTGAGAAGGTAGGCCCAGTGGCCTACATGTTAGATTTACTAGAGGAGCTAGATGGTGTTCATGACACATTCCACGTGTCGAACCTTAAAAAGTGTTTGGCTGATCCAACACTGCAAGTACCTTTAGATGAGATCCGAATTGATGATAAGTTGAACTTTATGGAAGAGCCTGTTGAAATTATGGAAAAAGAGTTTAAGAAGCTGAAGCGGAGTAGAATTTCCATTGTCAAGGTTTGGTGGAATTCGAAATGTGGTCCTGAATTCAGTGGGAGCGTGAAGATCAGATGAAGCTTAAGTACCCGCATATGTTTAGTGCTCATATTAGTTGAATTTCAGGGGCGAAATTCTTTTAAGGGGGGTAGAATGTAACCTTTGCGCTTTTTGTGTTTTGAATAATCTAATTTAGTGATTCGACTATTTGACGTTTGTTAGTTTATTTAGAATATTGTACCGTGTTGACGATGGTGATTTTATAAGAATTGTGGTAATTTATGATTTATTATGAATAATAATCCTTTTTAGAGGTTATTATTGTGTTAATGATATTCCGGGTGGTGAGAAATGCCGAAAAACGAGTCCCGACACGTCCGTTAATGTCCAAATGAGTTTTTGGGAGGTCTAATATAAAAATATGTCAAGTAAATACTCCAAGTTATTGGAAAAGTATTTTTAAAGTGAATAAAAATACTAAGTAACTTTGGAGAATATTTTACGATCAAGTTTTTTGAGCTTTAAGTAAACCCGACACATAAAGAAGGAACCCCGAGCCCCTAGGATACCCTAGCCGGCGGTTCAAACCTTGTGGGGGACAAGAAGGCTTATTTTTAGCTAGTTGGTTCCAAGGAGGTACTAGAAATTGTCTTATACCATTTCAAATGCACACACATTTCATAACACACAAAAAAATCATTTTTGTTCTTCTCTCTTTCTCTCCTCTTGCGTCCGAAATAAGCCATACACACACTTATAATTTGCAAACTTTGATAAAAAAACATGAAGAGTCTTGGAGTATTGGGTTGATTAGAGTGCTCGGGTTATTGTTAAAACAACGTTTGGGTTGTCCGGTTCTCGTCGAAAATTAGTTTGAAGACCATTCTTGTAAGTCTTTCAAATTTAAATTTTACTTGTCCTTTTGGGTTGTTAGTGATGCATAGATGTTAGTTGTACGACCCGATCGTTAAAAATCGAAAGCGAAAAATTTATAAATGGATACTTAGGGTGCGTTTGGAGTTCGAACTAAATAAAAGAAAGATGAGGTTTTGTTAGTTTTGATATTGTGGTCGTGATGGTTAAAAACATTTATTGCTAATTAGTATATTTTGGGTTATGGAATATTTTGGCTTATTTAATAAGCTCGAATGAACTTATTTTGGGCTTATATGCCCACGACAACAAATGGAAACACAAGGAAGGTGTTTTTGGTTATTATCCTAGTATGTCATATTTTTGTTGACTATTATTTTAGCTTATGGGGATAATCAAATATGATACGTAGCTTATTAGCTTATTTTAAGCTTGAGTATATAGATTTTGGAGCTTATGGGCTCACGGCCCAATACGCATCAATAAGACATGGCTTATTTGATGGCTTATTATGGTTCGGATTACTTTGTTACTTATTGGTTTAGGCTTATGTATGCTAATGGGCTTTGGTTTTGGGCTTAGAACGTATTTTGGATATGTAAAAACCTTAATGAGTCCTTATTGGGCCCTAAAGCCCAATAAGAGTTAACTAGTCGTTTTGACGAACTTTTGGGAAGTGAAAAATACTTGAGAAGTTATATTGAAGATCGTTTTGAGAATGTATTTTTGGAAAACGTTGTGAAATGTGATTTTTGGAATTTGGTCGGAAAGTGTTAGAATGTTGAAAATTGTTTGAAAATAAGGTTTAAAAACCTTGGGAAACGTCATATAAACGTACGGGTCATGCCGAAATTTCGTAAAAAGTCTATACTTAAATTTTTTACTTAAAAAGTAATTTTGAAAATAATAATAAAATATTATTAATTTATTATTTTAATAAGTCGATTAAAAGACGAAAAAGTATATTTTTCCGAAACTTCTTAAAAATGTTTAACATAAATAAACGTTTCTTTGTATAAGATAAATGTACTATTTATGGTACTAAGTGTACCGACGGACTTAACGAATTATATATTAATATTTATTATCTTATATTACTTAACTATTTTACCTAAATAATATAAGTATATCATACTAAGAGATGAGTTGAGATATGGTATCATTTGAAGATAAGTCGTCAACCATCACACCACTAAAATGTTTAAAGATAACTATACAACATGCGTCTAACCTCTATGCATCATACTTGAAAATTGTTTTGGTAATAAATGATTAAAATGGGACATTAACTAGAGTAGGTCGTGTGCGGACGTCGTTGCATTAGCTTGTGTGATAGTGAGTTTGCTGTGGAGACAGTTGCTTGAGGTGAGTTCTTGTAGCCCCATTTTTACTGTTTTTCCGTTAAGGGAAAATGATACTCAAATTGTTTTGAAATGTGATTTTCTTAACTGTGCGAAATGTGGTTTGTTTTTGGGATAATTTATGTGCTTATGACTGCTATGTGAATATATGTAATGTGATTTTACTTGCATGTAATGCGTTTGGTATGACAAGAGTTGTGATTTTACTTGCATGTACTGTGTTTGGCATGGCAAGGGTTGTGATTAGCATGGAAGTGCTATGTCTTGTGTGGTAAGTGACATATCAAAGTTGCGGCTCCAAAAGCATTGGTATATGCTGTTTGGTGACTAGCGGGAATGATAGGTCATCGTACATGATTAGCGGGGATGCTAAGTCATGGGTTTGTTTGCATATATTCACTGTCATATTGCACAATTATCTAGTGTTTAAATGATTGGCACATCAACAGGGTTTAAGGTCAAACCTACGAGCTCACCAACATTATTGTTAACGTTTTTTAGTATCATTTTCAAGTGAAGTAAATGAGCGTTAAGGTTGTGGTGCATGTAGCAGATAATCCCGTAGAAATCTTGTTTGAGAAGTCTTGCATTTAATGTACGCTATGAATTTGGATTTCTTGAGGATTGAGATTTAAGGTTGTATGAACCCCTGCGTGGGCTTATGATTGTAATGGATGACGACTATGTGTTGTGTTCTTGATTTGGGACATCACTCAAGGTTGTATTGAGGTTGATGGTCATCATGACACTTTTTATTTATGCATTTTAGTATTTCTCTATTATGTATCTTGTGTTATGATTGACTATTTTGTTGCACTCCCGTGTTTCCACTTATGATGGGGTGTGACACGGCACGCTTACATAAATAAAAAAGGACGTCCCTAGCCATATCGTGTCGGTATTTGAATCCCGAGAGCTCTTTACAATAAACCGCATGTTCTCCAAAGGAATCTAAACATGCCTTGCGACAAACAAGGCATATCGCATCAACCGAAAATAACGGAATCATGAGACGATACTTAAAAATCATGGGAATCCGTTCATACTTTTTAAGATTTAATGGTCAACACCATGGATAGGACTTGAATGTTGTTAGTGGATGGGTGAACTTGAAAACCATTTATTTTATGATGTTCGATGTACACTATGCTAAAAAAATTAGGAACTAAGAACTCGTTCATGGTTCTAATGGTTTGGTTCCTAGTCGGTACCGATATTGTTCCTGGGTTATTTTGGTTTTTCGGTTTTTTTAGACACCCCTAGTCCTTTCTAAATTCCGTCCTAGTCGACATAATTTATACTGCAGTTTATTAATCTACTTTTATTTGTGTTAATTAGGTTTTAGTGGTCACCACACGCTTGTTGACCATGCAGCGCTCTCAAGTCTAACTATGCAGTCAAAATTATATGGCTGTGTCTTTTAATATCAAAAAGTAGCTTATGTTATCCTACCAACATAATGAAGATATTTGTTCGGTCCATGTCTATGGTGAACTTAAAACCTCAAATATTTGATGAATATGACATAAAGAAGTGCTTCATTGATTGAAGTAAAGTGAAGACGTTTATGATATTTGCATTTAAAATTTTTTAAAAATTATGTTTGGTATCTCAAATGAAATAATTTTAAATTATATAAATTGTCAAAATGGAAAAAATTAAAATAACTCCAAAAAGTAAGAAAATTGAATTTATTTGAAAACATTTTATTTATTTATAAATGACTAAATTAGACCAAAATATATATTTTTACTTTTTTTCTTGTTGTTATTGTTGTATCTTTTCTTGTTTGGGGTGCTAGTCGGGCCGGGTTGATCGGGTTTGGGCCAATTCGGGTAAGGTCAAAGCTAAAAATTACATACCCGAATCGGGCCTTATTTGAACTTGGCTTAGCTGGGTTCGGTCAATTCGGACCGGTCAACTTTGGTCGGGTTCGAGTCAACCCGAATATGAGTAAAATGTAATAAAATTACCTATTTTGTACTCATTTAAATAGGAAAATTTATATTAAAAAAATAAAAAATATCTTTACTCTGGTCAATCGGGTCGACCCGAACCTGAGTAAGCCAAAAAATTTAAATGAGATACCCGACCCTTTTTAGTTTGCAGGTTACTCCAGTTGACCTGCAGAACCCGAATATAATTTTTAACCCAAGTAACTCGACTCAAATAGACTTAATCGGGTTTGGGGCCGGGTTTTTTGACACCCTTATCCGTCACTCCCTAAAAATAGCAATAATAAACATAAGGACAAGTTTCAAAATACTATGAATTTCTATCGACCAAAATGCGAAGATATTTTAAATTCCGAAATTTTAAATCATCAAACATTGAAATTTCCTAAATTTAAAATTCATAATCTCAAATTCTTAAACCAAACGCCGCCTTATATTTAATGTACCAACACAATCAGTAAGTAAATTTGCGTTATAAAAATTTGTTGATTGTCTGTTAGATTACTCCAATGATAAGGGTGTAATACATGTCACGAATAGAAAACTCTATATGACACTACATTGGTAAGAAGGGAATAATAATATAAACTAGTCTTGGCATTTGTGACATGGATGTATCATGTTAATTAAGGTTTAATTCCCACCTTAATCTTATCCTATGATTACGTCTTCGATTTATTCTTTACCCCAAAAAGTCACTTTAAGCAAACATTTAAAGAGGGTAAAAAAGATTTTAGCCGACATACAAAGGTAGAAAGCACTAAAATATATTTCTAGCTAGTATGATTGTGGTAAGCATCTATAGAATCTGTAATAGTTACAATAAAATATATTTAGAGATAACACTTTTACATTTTTATATTTCTGGAAACAATAGTTTTATGATAGGATTAAAGATCCTCTTATGATAATAGTTTCTTGTCTTCTCAAAATCTGATTAGGGCAAACTCTTTAAAATAATAATAATTAGGTTGTTTTATTGGCTTAATGATTAAGAGTTAAGACAACCCTTGATAAATGGAAAGATCGATATACTATTTTTTTAGTAAAAAAAATTGAGTTTTGCTAGTGACTACCTTAAGAATGTGGTTACGAAGTCATTTTTTGTTACAATCCAATCTAAGAAACTGAATCGTATCACGCTTAAGGTTATGTTTGGCGAAACGTAACGGTAGCAGCAAAAACAGAAGCAGTAAGCAATAAACACTAATTAAGTAGTTCCACTAAGTAGTAAGTAGTAACGGTTAGCATGTATTCAATCAATTCAATAATATTTTGCATAATATTTTTAGTTTCTACATGGTATCAAGAGCTAGGTTAAAAATGAAGAAAAAAAAAAGGAAAAGAAGTACGCTTGTTTGATTGAATCTTGTCATCAATTGGTTGGTCTGATTGTTTAATTCGCTTGGTATTATGTTTCTGTTTGATTAAGTCTCTAATTGTTCTTATGTTCGTGGAATTAGTCAAATTTTGATTGGTAGACAAAGTTAGTGGGATCCAATTTATTAGTATGATAATTAATATGAATGTCAGGAATCAATATCACTTTGGTTTGGAGTTTTTCGTGATTTGTTTAATTCTTTTCCTTGAAGTTTGACACTGAATTTGAAGACATATTTGTTTCGAATTCATATTTG
Source organism: Tanacetum coccineum (assembly GCA_026074375.1). Taxonomy (NCBI): domain Eukaryota; kingdom Viridiplantae; phylum Streptophyta; class Magnoliopsida; order Asterales; family Asteraceae; genus Tanacetum; species Tanacetum coccineum. Next base: position 75,199 of record BQNB010011574.1, read on the forward strand.
ATTTCACGTGAGGATTATACTAGGTAATTTTAGTTTTGATTTGTTTATGTTTGGTGGTTTGATCTGGCTTATTGAAGTAATTGGAAGTTAGGTTTTGTTGTTAGCTAGTTTGGTATTAGCATTTGGATTGATATCGGTATTTAGTATTTGCATCGGGTTCGATTAGTATTGGTATTGAATGGTTCCGGTCGCCCGATTATGTTGATTACACTTGGTTCTGCATCTGTTTGGTTTCTGCTTTGGTTTGTTTGCATCTGCATTAGTGATTTTGATTATGCAAGGTTTGGTTATGATTTTTATAATTTTGTACATACTTGGTATTCGCATTCGCATTGGCATCGGCATTGGCATTGACATCGGTATTCGCATTGGCATCGGTATTCGCATTGGCAATCGTATTCGCTTTGCAGCCGGCATTCGCATGGGTATCAAGCATACCTAAGGTCATTTGGGGCATCGGACATCTGGATTGCTCACTTTTGGCATCGGCATTGGCATCGGCATTTGCATCAGCATTGGCATCGGCATGTCTGCTTTACAGATCGTAGATGTGTTTGGTTGCCTGGTTACACGTCTGCTTTACAGATTGCACTGTGTTTGGTTATGGTTACATGTCTGCTTTACAAATTGCAGATATGCACCTGCTTGGTTTTGGTTCGTGTTCTGCTCTAGTTTGTATGCACCTGTTTGGATTGCTTCGGATTGAGACTTCGTCTAGCATCGAGTCTGCATTCTGGGACGCTCCGCACTGTGTTTGTTTTTCTGTTTTTGTTTATTTTATGTTTGGCAAACTCCTAATGTTCACCGTTGCGGCATTGTGAGTTTGAGGGGGGATGTTAGCTAATAAGGCATATAGGCCCGACCCACTTGTTTAGGCCCGTTTAGTATTTAGGGTTTCTTTTTGTTTGTCCTATAAATAGTCTAGTACTCTCTGTGTATTCAATCAATTCAATAATACTTTGCATTATATCTTTAGTTTCTACAAGCAGTACCAGTTTGCTAAGTATCAGTTAGGAGTTAGAAGTAGTTGTTTGTTATATAAAAGTGTTTGATAACATGGTTGTAGCTTTAATTATAAAGTGTAAATTGAAAAAAAAATCTAAAATGCTAGCGGTTAGATCTAAATGCTTCTTGATAAAGCGTTTTAAACAAAAGCGATTACGCACAATTAAACCGCTAGTTGCTCATCGCCAAACAAGCATTATATTTAAACCTATAGTCGCTTGTAGTTAATTGCTCAAAAACGCTCTTCTAAGCGAAATGACATAATCAAGATATCTAACAAAGTACTTCTAAGGATCACGAAATAAAATAATATAATTTTAGTTTCATCAAACACTGTGAGATGACGATCTATAACAAAGATGGACTCAAGATTTTTTCAAGACGGTGTTGCATAAAAGAAATTTATGGGCTAACTCAAGTTACACTATTAGAAACGAAAGTAGCAAAAAAATTATTGAAGGTTGCACATAAAATAAACAATAGTTTTGAAAATTGTTTTGCACTTTTTAACCTGAAAACGTGTGTTATCTGTGCCACATCTAACATCCATGTAGGTTCGTCCCTGATATGTGTAAGTCGTCATTAGTCATAGTACATGCATGCTTGATATATGCTGAACTGGAAAACAATAGGCCAGCTTATTTTATATTCTAACTTAGGAAAAATAATATAAAATATGGCAATGGATGAACTAACACATGAAACTTGATAGCATTCAAGATTCTTCATTGATAAGATACTCTTGCTTTCTGAAAAGTGTACTTCATTCTTTGTCTTTATTTCAATGTTGCATACTACTATTACAAGCTTCTAGACTTGGATATAGAGTACATTTGCTCAATCATTTTTGGCAAAAAAAGTTTCATTAGATATGTTAGACCGGGCATGAAAATATCTATGTTAGACCGGGCGTGAAAATATCTATTAAATTATAAAGAATTTATAAAAGTTGGATAGATATTTTCTTTACCAATAATCAAACTTTGAAAGTTGTCAGCCGAGTTTTATTAACTAAGGGGGTGTTTGGGGTTGCGTTTCGGCTATTTAGTGTTTGGCAAGACAAAACATAAAATCATGTAACTGCGTTTTATGAGCTTCAAAACGTGGTTTGCAACATCAGCCCCTCACATGCTGTTGTGTAACGTGATTTTGTTTTTTCATCAAAATTACAAAACTATCTTCATTTTTAGTTTTTATAGGTACGTCACTGTAAAAGGAGAAGCAAAGTCTAGCTATGGTGGCGAAGAACAAAGGTAGAACAAGACTAATAACTTGAACCCTAAAAAATAGGCATGTTTAGTTTGACCCAAATAAATGAATATCCAATCGGTAAAACAAAGATCTTTATATATTAGTATATTTTGGTCATTCATTATATATATAATCATTACAAATGTAAAATTTACTGTAGATTTTAAGCACTGTAGCTACAGTGCTGGGCCGGCCCAATATATATATATATATATATTTTTTTACATTGCTACAGTGCTGGGCCGGCCCAATATTTTTTTTTTTTTTTTAAATTGTTGGCACAAAATAGGGGGAAAAAAGTTACAAAAGTACCGACGCATTCAGATAAAAAAATACCCGCGGTAACATTTCCGAATTGACTTAAACA